>JAQIWU010000757.1:0-22073 GCA_034696445.1 Isotomiella minor | reverse complement strand
CATTGCGTTATGTATGTATGGAGGAAAATCCATGACGTATGGTTTTCCATTAGATAGCTTGACACTTTGACGTAATTAGACTTAATTAGAACCTACGTGCATTAAAAAGAATTCTCTCCAATGCACGTAGTTAGAACCTTTTGATGATTGATCGGTTTGGACTTTGCGTCAATCTCATTGCCTACTAATTGTTAGAATTAAATGTAAGACAACTACGATGTATTTTGATTTTATCCAAATTGCAAATCAACAAAAAAACATAATAGTTATCATCGTATATTTGGCCCCCAGGTCGGATGATTAAATACAAGGTGCAGTTTCAATTTCAATTTAACAAACTATCTATTATCATAAGGAAAAACTATAATTTGCCTTTTTCGTCTTCCACACTACTACAATTTTCTCTAAAAGTCGCTTGAATTTGACTTTTGTATTTATTAGAAGTCATTCATGTGCACAAAAATGTGCCGAATTCTTTCTTCACTCATTAGATTACACGCAAAGATTTCATGGACAAGCCTAAGTGCCTAAAAATGACTGACTGGAAGGCTGGGAATGAGAAGGGAGAAAACAGGTTTTTAGATGACACGCCAAAGTAAAAAGCAAAACTCTTCCTGACGCAAAGAATTCTTTCTTCTGCTCCCAAATTTCGCGTGTTTATGGTTCTCTGGGATCCAGATTGTTAGGTCAGTTAAATAATTGCAGGCATTTTTTCAGTACTGCACGACATACCCCTAATGTGGGGGTTCCCTCCATGTGTAGAAAGAAATGTAATGGAATGTGGCATTGGCTTGGCGTCACAAGCAAGACATATTTAAATGGAGCAAAATCTTCATTTCATTTCATTCGTTCATTGCATCTCTTTCACAAAACATTAAACCCTTCAACCTTAATCAAGTCATAATGGTGGTAGACAAAGTGACCTACACCGAGGAGGAGGAGAAGGCGATGAAGGAATTGTACTCCTTGATTGAAGGTAAAATGATTGATTTCCAATTAAAAGTTCAATGAAATTTCAAATTTACTTTCTATAAAATAGGAGACGAGCAAACCAAAATGTGGGCCAAGTATGCTCAGAAGCAATTTCTCATTGCGGGCTTGAGACCTTTAAATCTTGACCATGATGCAGCTTTTAAAATGGTAAAAGTACTGACGCTTTTCAATACGCAAAAAAATTGACAAGCATTTTGACGTTACAGTTCAAAGAGGTCCACACCCTAACAACCAAGACATACCCGGACTTTTTCGGAATGGCGGATGCAACCCTCCTTCCTCCTGTCGTTGAAAAGAAGTTATTCCAAGTCGTCAAGCGTGCGAGTGATGAGGGTCCTGCAATTGTGGTGATGCGATTTGGTACAGTTACTTTTTTTAAGTTTCCTCAAGATCTAAAGTTCTAATCTATTTACTACATCCACAGGAAATTGGCACATGTCTGACGCCACCATCGAAGAGGTCTTTTGCGTCGGCCTCCTCTACCTTTGGACGATGGCCAAAGAGTCACCCGAAATTCAGAAGAATGGCGTGATTTGCATTGGGGATATGAGTGGATTCAAGCTTAAACACGCTCGACAATTAACCATCGAGCTGGTCAAACTCGCAGTCAAGTTTTACTCCGCGATGCCCCCCCTCATCAAAGGCGTCGTGGGATTTTACAGCAACACCCTTGTCGAAGAGACATACAATCTGTTCAAAGGGGTCTTGCCAAAAGAACTTAGAGGCTTGGTAAGTCGAGTATTTTTTTAGGGGAACATGAGACAATGGTGTTTATATCTAGATCCACATTACTAAAGACGACACAGAGGTAATTGCTAAGCTCGTTCCTAACAAGAATTGTCTCCCAGTGGAGTTTGGAGGGTCCATACCCAACGTGGAGGCATACCAGGGGGATATCGAGGAACAGATTTTGAAAGACAAAGAGCTTCTGGAGTTGATAAAGAAAGTACAGGATGAGATTTGCCAAGTGAACGGGATTAAACGGAAGGAGAAGAAGAAGGAAAAGAAGGACAAAAAGAATAAGAACAAGGAGGCAAATGGAGGAAAAATAGAAACCGCAGCGTAATTAATTATCGCCTTTTATGATTCTTTATTAAACGATTGACTACAATTCAGTATTCTTTGAATCGAAATTTTTGCTATTCGCTTCTTCCTCGTCAAGGAATTTACAAATTTTATGAAGCTTCTTATTCTCGCAGTCTGCCATGACTTTGGCCCCTTCGATGAACCTGATCACTTGGTTCACATTCCTCTTATCTCCTTTTGCATTAAACATCTTGAGAACCCCAGCCTTCATCCGGTCCATCGGAACGAAGCCGTCAGAGTTGATTTCTGAGAGATAGCCTAAGAAGTCGACGTAGACGTGGGAGGTTATGATTTCATATACGCCCATGAGGAGGGAAGGGTTGCTCAGCTTTCGAAACAGTTCTTGGCATCCTTCGTTTTCTCGTAGAAGTTTTATGAGTGTCTTTATGACGCCTACCATGTCGATGAGGTCTGTAAGATCGTTGGAGGCTGGAGCTGACGGCGACTCATCCTTCTCGTCTGGGTCATCATCTTTTGCAGCGTCAACTTTTTGCAAGGATTCCATGACTTCTTGTGGAGTTGAGATGGAGAAAACCTTGTTGACGTCCACACCATTCGCTGTGAGGAACTCGAGGACCTGTTGTCATGATTTTACATTATGCATTTTTCTTTTGAAGAGTCGCTAAGGATATCTTACCCCCTTCATGTCTTCCTGATTGAGAATGTCATGACCAAACTTAAGTCCGTGGAGGAAATACTTTTTCGCCTTTGATGAACCGAGGACGCGACTGTAGAACAAGTCCTTGAATCCTCTCACCTTATCAGACTTTGGAAGTACTTTGTCCAATGCCACACCGGCTCGTCGTAAATCCTTGGTGTAGTCTTGACCTGCATAGTGTTAAGATTGATTAGGTTTAAATAAATGCAAAAATTGTAGGTCTCTCACGTACATGAAACTGCCCCAAGAATTACAACCCCGACCAAAATTAGTGCTAGGAAATTAGGATATTGGAAAGCCATGGTTCCCTGTAAAAGGTTTGGAGTATTCTGGGTTTTAAAAGTTATTTTAGGGCAGACGAAAAGCTTATCGACACGTACAAGTCCACGTAGTAATTGGTATATCATAATTATATTATCCTTATCACCAATAATTGATTTGATTCAACAAACATTATCTGGTATTGTTCCTTTATACCCGATGCCTTCAACGTGAGTTTCACAATTTTCGCACCCATGATGGTATGATGGATGATAGATAAATGCATTAGAAGCAAACGTGTCGCATCTCACCTCCAATTCCTATAATTTATTAAGCACACTACTCTCTATTCTTTACAACGATGTTAAAAGGCTTGGGAGCCACAATTAGGGTAGGTGCATTCACTTCCAGTGACAAAGGTCCAAAACTAGGATCCTTTTCCACCCTAAACTTTTGCATGAGAGAGGTAAAAAATATGAAGAGACTGTCCTTCGCCATGGAGTCCCCAATGCAGGTCCTCTTCCCCGTTGAGAATGGCATGAATGCTTCGTGCTTTGTGACCAATTTGTTATCCTTGGAAATGAATCGTTCGGGTCTGAAGTTCTCAGGATCTCCCCAGTATGAAGCGTCGTGATGGGCGTCTCTTAGATTGGCAAAGACGACTGTGTTTTTCGGGATTTTGAACCCTGCAAACTCTGTACAAAGGAGAAGTTGAGTTGACATTTTGAGACAATTCCTATGCTTTACTTACTGACTGTATCCAAGGTTGAATGAAAGACTGAAAAAGGTACGAGGGAGCAAAATCTATGGATCTCAAGCAGCGTGGCTTCTGTGTAGAGCATACTATGGAAGATTTGAAATATTAACTTCCATGAGGTTATTGGATTGGAGTCATACTTTTCTTTGTCGTCTAAACACGGCTCCCTTGTGGGTCCGATGACGGAGTCAATTTCATTCTGAACTTTCTCCTGCACCTCAGGGTACATTATCATATAGAGCATGGCCCACTGAAGGGTTCTGTTAGAGGAAACTTTTACTTTCCTCTGAAACCAAGACATGACTAAAATTTAGCTTACGATGAAGTCGTTTCAGCCCTTGCCAAAAATAGGTCAACCACGACCAGGAGCATGTTCAGATCTCCTTCCTCTTGGAAGAAACTGGAAGCCGGATCCTCCGTCTTCTTCCACTGGCCAATAAGAAGGTCGATAAAGTCCCTCTGCACTTCAGGGTCGTAAGTTTTCTTGTGCTCTTCAATAGTCTTGCGGATGAGACCCTGGATCCTATCTCGACTTTGAAGGAAACGGTTCCAAAATCCCTTAACGAGCAGATCAGTATTCTTGAGGATCCATGGGAAGAAGAAAGGGAGTCCAGTCAGTTCCAATTGTTGCATGTTGCTGTAATCAGAATAAATGTCATTAAATATCAATAGTAAAATTGAAAGTAAAGGAATCTCACTTGATGAAATTGTCAATCATGAAGAGGAAGTTGGGATCGTTCACTTCAAACCTTTCCCCTGTGCAGATGTACCACAGGGAGTTGAGGACGGAGGCGTTGAATTTGTTCTTTAGTTGAATGGGTTTCTCAATGTTGTCACCGAAGAAACTAATGAGTTCGCTGGCCTCGTGCTGGATGCTATTACAGAAAAATTTAATCGATTGGGGCACCGGAGGACATTACGTTGACTAACCTGGACTCCATCGAATGCTTTCCAAGGCCCAACATCCTGAGGTTTCTTATGGCAAAGCGTCGTTGTTCCATCCAAGTCTTTCCTTCGGAAAACAGGAGGCCCCTCTTTTTCCCATGGTTTCGGGTCATCTGAGCTTCAAAGGCTGGTCGTCCCATGAACACGTCTTCTTTGTAGGCTTCGGAGATTAGCTTGTAGTCGTTTATAACGACGACCCTGAAACCCTTCAATAATTTATCTCTTGATAAGTAAATGTTTGATAATAATGCTTACAAAAATTTCCCAAGTCGGAGTGAGAAAACCTTGCCGTATTTCTTTTTAAACGTTGCGAATACTTTGAGGGGGTTTTTGGTAAGGATGAAGGGAAGGTAGCCGACAATTGGTACGCCCCATGGTCCTATAATAAATTAAAAGTGTTATACGGGCAAGTAATAGGAGGATCTGCACTGTAGTACCTGGTGGCAAATCCTTAAACTGGACCAACTTCTTAATGAAGTACAGAAGGAAGAGACCTGTAAAAATTCCAAATAATATTTCCAGCGTAGTAGCCCCCATTTTTTACGATTGAGACAGTGCTATAATATTGAGATCGATATATGATCAATCGGTGTGGCAACCCCGAATAAGGTTTTATCTTGTTACAATAATTATATTATTTCCTTATCTTTATCAGTGGTTGTAGCAGCATGGAAAATGTCAAAACATAAATCAGAGGAAATTCCACTTCCACATGCAGAGCAATGAATGAATGGTGTGCTGAAATTGTCCAAGTTAGAGTTTTGAAAAGAAAATGACAATAAATAAGCTTAATTTTTTTATACAAACCTTTGTTCTGAAGCACATCAAAAATCTAAAGTTTTTTTACCAAACTTATCAATACCAAAAGATGGTTTAAAGGCGTGTACAACCAACCATTCATAAAAAAAATTAAATCTCTTGTTTGGTTAATTGCCTTACGTCAATACTGTACATTACTTAATAGATTTCATTCTTCCAGAACTTGCAAACTTGTTTTATAGGTCAGTATGTGTACGAAGAAAAGAAGCATCGATGAAATTTGAAGTTCAAACCTTATTACATTTCGTTTGGCATTCCCATAGTGCTGGGAAGAAGAAAAAAGCCTTCGCTCGTGGATGTTATACGTATTGTTCATTGGCAAGGATGGATTTTTTCATTGTACAGCAGTACATAGCCAGCTGAGCTTCTCGAAGAGAAGCGTACAGCAGCTAAAGTGCAATTATTTTGTAATATTGTATTCCAAACAACTTTTTACTTCCATTTCATAGTAATGTACCTAAATGAGAACGCTTCAACAGGTATCATTGATGAAACTAAGGGACTGTATATCATTTTCGCACGATAAAAACTTTGATTCTGATCAACCTTTCCTTATACACTTGACTCATCTCAAACTGTACATAGTAATTAAGGTTGATGTTCAATGTAAACCAGTAAATCATGGAAATCTAAATCTATTGATCGCATTGTGGATCTGTCAGTCATCGCAGAAGACTGCAACAGTTTTCGGCCTCGTGTCTATAATTTACGAACGAAATGAATAACAGTATTTTAGGAAAAATTATAAAATAAAATGATTTGTAATACCGTAATTCAAGTTTTGTTCCTGTTACTTACCCAGAGTGCCATATTATGCAGGTCCAGGTTCACACCCGTTTTGCCCGAGTTCGTGGAAAGGGGTATTTTGAGAACGGTGTCCATGATTGCAAATGGGGATCCAGGGGATGGAGACGCTGCCATGCTTACAGTGGTACGTACAAGAGATATTATGTTTTTGTGACAAAAATAATCCTTCATTTTCCTTATTTGCAGCCTGACCTGATCCAAATGAATGGCTACCCTGTGGAAACGCATAAAGTTTTGACAGAAGACGGATATATTCTCCAAATCCACAGGATCCCGCATAGTGACAAATGTGAACAGTTTGAAGGGGACAAGAAAAGGGTCGCGTTGCTGCAACATGGCATCTTTTGTGACTCTTCAAACTGGGTCATGACTGGAAGCAATCAATCGCTAGGATTCTTACTTGCTGACAAATGCTACGACGTCTGGCTTGGAAATTTCAGAGGAACGACGTACGGAAGAAGGCATATCAATCTGAAGCCCTTCTGGCACAGGAAGGCTTTTTGGGATTTCAGTTTTCATGAAATGGGGATCTACGACCTTCCAGCCATGATTGATTACGTTATCAAAAAGACAAAGGTAGACTCTATATCTTATGTTGGACATTCCATGGGCACCACATCCTTCTTTGCGATGATGAGTGAGAAGCCGGAGTATAATAAGAAGATACGCTTCATGGGAGCGCTGGCCCCTGTAGCTTATCTTCACGATATCAGGATGCCGATGGCAGAATTCGTCCCTTTCATGGGTTTTTTGGAGGTACGAATGATTGTTATAGATTTGCAATTTTAAGTAACATTAAATGGTTCACAGAGATTGTCCAGAATGTTCGGCGTGTATGAAATCTTGCCCAACGAACTCTTGTACAAAATCTTAGCCATCACCCTGTGCAACGAGCATAGATGGACGAGGATATTGTGCAGTTTTCAGGCTACTCTAGTGACTGGTTTCAATCCCGAAAATGTAGGAAAGGATTTTTCCCAACAAATCCTACAACGCCTACCCGCAGGGACTTCGGTCAAAACCGTGAACCACTTTGCCCAAATCATCCTCTCGCGACACTTTGGTCAGTACGATTATGGATCTAGAAATGCCCTCATGTACGCTGGAGAGGACAACCCACCAGATTACAATTTGACGAGGGTTGAAGTCCCCGTTGCTGCATATTGGGGTCCGGACGATTGGGCCGTTAGTGCTGAGGTAAATTCAACAAAAAACAAACCGACACCATTTTTCAGTGTCACTAATTTTGCTTTGTGTGGTTGTAGAATGTTTTGGCAACTGTGGGGTCCTTTCCGAATGTGGTGAGTCTGAAGAGGGTGGATCGTGAGTCATTTGGTCACATGGATTTCGTACTGGCCAAAGACCAAGCAGAGTTGGTTCACAACCATTTAATAGATCTCATGAATAAGTTTTAACTATTTGACCAAAACTTATTTCCTAATTTTGTATGCTGTTCACAATAAAAAAAGACTACTTTTTCGTAAAATTATGCCATATCAAATCTAACCTCTGGCCTGGCTCTTAGCCCTGGCCTGGATAAATTATGATGAAAAACTCCTTATGTTCATGAACTTTTCCTGGTACTAAACTTTAGTCTTTAACACAAACTAGTAGACTTACCAAAGAAATGACTACGAGTGTTGTCCGAGGAAAGCATGGAGTCATT
The DNA here is from genome assembly GCA_034696445.1 of Isotomiella minor. Taxonomy (NCBI): domain Eukaryota; kingdom Metazoa; phylum Arthropoda; class Collembola; order Entomobryomorpha; family Isotomidae; genus Isotomiella; species Isotomiella minor. The sequence goes on along the minus strand of JAQIWU010000757.1, from coordinate 14,081 downwards.
GTAATCCCACAGTTCATCATTATTGATTATGCAGGGCCAGGCTCACACCAGTTTTGCCCGAGTACCTGGAAAGGGGCATTTTGAGAATGGTGTCTCTCATGGCAAACGGCGATGCAGAGGGTGGAGACACTGCCATGCTTACAGTTGTATGTTATGTTCTTAGTGATAATGAGAAGGAATACTGTAAAACCGTAAGCATTTTGCAGGCTGACCTCATCCAAGCGAACGGATATCCAGGAGAAACCCATAAAGTGAGGACAGAAGATGGATACATTCTGACGGACAGATGACAGAAGATGGAAGAACGTTATGGAAACTGTGGGTTCTTTTCCGAATGTGGTGAGTCTGAAGAGGGTGGATCGTCATTTAATAAAACTCATAAACATGTTTTAGAAAATCTTTTAATTCCTTTTTTTTCTTATACTATAATCGTAATCTAATGCTAATAATAATCTAACTAAGAAATACAAAATACGTATATCTAATATGTAATAAATCTAATAATGTAAAACAATAGTGTGCAAAAAGAACGCACAAAGCACTTAATTCAGATGGCAAATTTATATAAAAAATATACGAACAGTTCATAGTTAAGCTAGAGGCTAAGTTTAAGAGACTAGCTAAGAAGAATGATGTACAGTTCAAAAATAGTAATTCATAGAATTCCTAAATTTATCAGTTCATAAATCATTAGAAGGATTAAATTCCTGTAAGCGTGCTTCTTTCTTTCTCATTGTCTTCATCTATTCAGTTGTCCTTTCGGAAGCTTCTTCTTCTTCGTCATTTATTGGCGGGCGTTCTACGCCATCGGCATTTTCATTACCGCGTTGATCATCAGGTACACCGATGCTAGCTCTGCCCCTGGTCACTCTCACTTCATCACTTCCTCTGCAATAAAATGAGTTATCAGATTACATTTTAGAATTTGGTCAATTTTTCTCACTCACGAGGCTTCTGTCTTCTTAGATCCTCTTTTCTGATATGTAGGACTGTTGGGGGCTAACTTCTTCCTGTCAAAGTTGTACTCCTGCCTTTTCCGAAGTGCTGAAGCTTTCTCCTGAGGACCACGGCGACGTTCAAAGTCCGCAAGTAGTTGTGCACAAACCAAGTTTCTACGAGGTTGCCAGGAATCGGATTCCCTTTAGTTAGATTTATGAAGCATATATTAGGTAAGTAGGTATAGAGGATATGGATAATGCTTTATGCTCATTTGCTGAGGCTCTTACTTTGGATATCCCACCCAGCGGATTTTGTACATGACTTTGTTTCCCAGCTTCTTTTTGGCAAGGATACTCTGCACTGGATAAAGCGCATCATAATCAATAATGTCATTCTCGTTGGCAGGAGTGGTGTTATCCAGGAGGGATTTCTTATCTCGTTTCGTGGGCCCAGTTGGTGCTGCAGCCACCAACTTTCTTGGAGGTCTCAGCGCTTGCTGCTGGGAAAATTGAACACCAACATCCCTTACCTCGGTATTTATCCATTTAACTCTCCAACGGGTGTTTCCGGGAAAGCACCCCATCCGATAGATACCTACCGGGTGAAGGGTTGAAGTAATGGCCTTGGTCATACCTAAGAGTCAATAGGTTGTACTTACCTGGAGTCAGTCGTTCAGGTCCTTCGGACGGACGGTCACGATCAGCGCTTCCAGTTGCTACGGCTGAAAAAGTGGGTTCTGGAGGAGGCAAAAGTGATGTCCAGCCAATTGGACGGTTTGAACGCTTTGGCGTTGGGTTGGCATATTTTCTCTTGAAAAGACCCTTGCCGTCCCACTCCTTCTTCCTATCATTGGCACCTGCATCGGGAGTGAGCATGACGCTTTTCTTTCCGTGGGCGTCAGCTTTGGCGTCATTTCCGATGGCAACCATACCCTGGTTACCCTCATCCGTAATCTTCCGAGAGTCTTCAACTTTAACGCCGACTTCAATGTCAATTGTTTCTGCCTCGGAGTAATCTTCCTCAGACCTGTTGGTCTCCGAAGCCCCCATACCTGATCTAAGCTGATCTTGCGTTTGCAAAATAATGAGGCAGACAAGTCAGTGCCAAATGATGTTTGAAGACAGAAGGGTAGTCAAAGCTGACAAGAGTTCAGAAATTGTTCCGTAATATTCACTGAAAATTAAAAAAAAATTCAAAAAAAAATTACAAAATGACAAGACAGAGAGAAGTAAAAAACTGACTTCCTCAAGCTCAGAAACAGAAATTACATTATTTCCAATCAAATCGTCAGACCAACGACAAATTAAGATGGCTGCCTGCTGTCGTTTCTACCTTTGCTCATTGGAACATAAACAATAGTGAATCTGCTCTTTAAAATACGTTGAGTTGAAAGAAGCAAGGCAGCAATAATGGTGTGGTTTACGTTGGCACGCCAACGCAGACCTGTTGAGGCATCTGTCTGTAAGCCTTTCTGCATTTTCTATTTCCGATCGTTGCATTTTTGTGCTGTCAGTTGCCTCTGCCGAGGACAAAGCGTGAAACATTTGCTGTGAGGTTAGGATCTGGGGTAGAATGAGACGATACATGACAAACTAGAGAACATGTTAAAATAAGGACGCCAATCTTTATCGAATAAGTTCTGGATTGTGGACACATATCAAATACGCAGAGAACGGAAAAAGCGATTAGTGCATTGCTCATTTCCGTGGACTAAAACTTGACCCCAGTAACCTAAATAGATGTCGAGTTATTTTGCGAATTTTACATTTCATCCTAATAAAAATGTACATATTTACGATATTCATTTCAAGGCTCTTTCATACAGTATAACAAGTACTGGGATGTTCGGACCTAATTTCACACGAGTTTACGCTTACGATGGGATGCCAATTTATTATCGCCTCGTGTATCTCATGTGTATGGGATTTATATGAGCCAATTTACCTGGAGTTTATCACTCAACACTCTTTTCCGTGAATCGGCTAAAAAAATACTCAAGAACAGGTTCCTCCAACCGCAAGCTCAACAATGGTTAATGCTTCGCTTCTTCAAATTAATCTTTTTTTCAGAAATACTTTGCATGCTGGAGATACATGCACTCTGTTCTGTCTCTTCTTCGGACTAATAGGAATAATAATGAGGTCTACATAGAAACACTATCTCCTAACTTAACAATGGTTAAGTTAGCAGGTTTGGACATTTATGTTTGCCATCGTGAGCAAGACGGAGGAAGAAGATTTTCCATGTCTCATCTAATTTAAGACCGTTAAGAATAAGTCATCATGACATCCAATACGGTCCTCCAGCTACTCACAATCACTTTCATTTTTGGACCGCATTGTTCGAACTCAATCCTATTTCGACAAGTGCCTCCTAGAATTGAAGCCATCTACGAGAAGGAGGTGCTCAAGTGGATATCCCTCATTAAGACAGGTAAAGAGGACGAAGGAATTGCAGCTTCACTCACAGTTGTAAGCTAAATCTTAATGGTAGTATCTAGCTTGCTATTTGGTGATCATAGTCAAAAAATTACATTTTAAAATTCCAGCCTCAGTTGATCTCAAAAAATGGGTATGTCAACGAAATCCACCACGTCATAACGGAGGATGGTTACATTCTGGAGCTTCATCGAATATTGCCCTCATTCGAAAACTGTGGGGAAAGCGAAAACAAGGGCCCTGTCCTCCTACAACATGGGCTTCTGTGCGATTCCTCAACGTGGCTCGTGAATGGAGTCAATCAGTCATTAGGTTCGTTTTTAGAGGAGCTTAGTTTGGCAACCTTAAAACTTTCTGTTAATTATCAGGCTATCTATTGTCCGACGAGTGTTACGACGTTTGGTTGGGGAACGTGAGGGGGAATACTTATTCTCGGCAACATGTCAGTCTATCTCCTTTCTGGGACCGGAAAAAGTTTTGGGACTTTAGCTTCCATGAAATGGGAATCTACGACTTACCCGCTTCAATCGACTATATTCTTACCAAGACCAAGTCCAACTCCACCTTTTACGTGGGACATTCCATGGGAACGACAGCCTTCTTCATCATGATGAGTGAAAGGCCAGAGTACAATGAGAAAATAAGACTGATGAGTGCCCTATCTCCCGTGGCGTATCTAACCAATGTTCGAACCCCACCCGCCGTCCTCATCCCCTTCATGCGAGTGATTGATGTAATAGAAATTAGAGGTGTTGATGGTGAACTTTATGTAAAAGCTTTAATTTTTATTTTGCAGAGGCTTCTTCATAGATTCAAAGCGTATGAAATTATGCCTTCCACGTTGCTCGTGAAAGTTATTGGAATGACAGCTTGTAGCGAGGGTGGGGTATTGAGAGAATTATGCAACTTCATGGTTCTAATATCAGCAGGCACCAATCCTGGGGAAATCAGTCCGGTAAGCTAAAAGTCTTATCGATGAGGAATATTGTCCATAGTCTTCAATATTTAGGACTTTTTGCAAAATATGCTTCGAACCATTCCGTCAGGAATGTCGGCAAAGACGCTCTTCCACTACTGCCAGATCATACTGTCCGGGATATTTGGGCAGTATGACTATTACTCAAAGGACAAGAATATGGCTATTTATGACCGGAGATATCCTAAGGCCTACAACCTGAGCAGGGTGGCCTCTCCAGTGATCGCATTTTGGGCGGACAATGATTGGTTTGCAGGGAGGGAAGTGAGTACACAACTCTACAAATGGTCGACTTATGGCAAATGACACTTCAATTTTAGGACGTGGCTTACACCCTAAGTTATCTGCAGAACGTGAGGGAAGTCTTTGAGATAGACGATAAGGATTTTGGCCATATGGACTTTGTGTTTGGGAAACACCAAGTGGAACTAGTTCATCGACATGTAATCTCATTAATGAATAGCTATACAGATGGACATGACAAATAAATTTCCTTCGTCCCATAACGTTGCTTAATAATTCTGTTGTTCTTGTGCGTGAGGTTTTCAAAACAACTCCAACTCCGACAAATCGATGTATCACGATTATCTTATCTATTTCGCAATCGTAGTACGACGATAAGCTAACTTGGGCAATGTAAGACGCTCATCCAATGTAAACGGTACAAGCCTCACGTGCAAGACATGCAGCAAGGTCGTGAGGGTGAAAGCGAAGTAGGAACTAAAGCCTACAAACAATAAATATTGCACAAGATTCATTCATTACATTAGGAGAAAGTACTTTTCCTTGAATTATCCTAATGGATTGAGTAGAATTGTGTCGACAATGAAAGCAATTTGATTTCTTCAGTCTGGCATAGATTTTTTGCGTAAGTTGCAAAATACTTGGTCTGCTTTCCCATTCACCACTATAAAAACCCTGTGGAAACGACGAGAAAGACTTAATCCCCTCTACAACCTAAGCAAGCTGAGCTGTTGTATTGCAGAGTCGCTTGCATCAGTTTTTTAAAAAATATCCAAGTAATTTCTTGTCTATTTCATAAATAAAGCAAAATCATGTCAGAAGAAATCCGTCTCATCTACTTTGACATTCGAGGCCTCGTTGAGCCAGTACGTTGGATGATGAGGGTGGCCGGTAAGTGCTTTTGTACAACCCTTCCGTTAACTCTCACATTACAATTGAAATAATAATGTCAGGGGTACCCTTTGTGGACGAAAGGATCTCACTTGCCGCATGGGCAACAAGTGGGAAGAAAGGGACGCTCTCCAATCTCATGAGCAGACGCAGGTCTTCTACCGGTGAAGAAACCAATAGTAAGTAACTTCTTGTCATTTTATTTTCTTATACGTACTAATCAAAGAGGTACATTTGATCTACAGCTTACAAAAACTTCATCGGGCAACTTCCCGTGATGTTGGTTGGGAAAAGCTTTATGCTTTCGCAACCCCTTACTGTGTGTCGCTATCTCGCGAGGCGTTGTGGCTTCTCTGGAAACAATCCCTTGGAAGAGACACGAGCAGAAGAAGTTTCTGATCTTATCTACGACCTGCGTTTGCGTAAGAATTTGATAAGGTAACCCCCGAAGTTTAGAGCAGGCTTATTTTATTGGTTAGGTGCTTTCGACTACATGGGCAAGGCATACAAGTCTCTAACTCCGGACATCGGACGTCACACTGGTAAGCTTTGACACTGTAGCATATCTAGGATATAGAAAACGTCCTTACTAACAGTGTTCCGTGACCTTCGCAACTCCCCCGACACTCCGGCGAAGATCAAGATGCAAGAAGAGTTTACGCAGATATATTTCCCCCTGTATTTCTCAAAGTTCAACAGCATCATTGAAGACGGGGGTGGGGAATGGGTGGCAGGGGAGACCCTAACCTATGGGGACTTTGTCCTTGGGAACTTTTTGGAAATCGCTGAAGACCTCGTGGATCCCAACTGCTTGAACGAGTTTCCCAAACTGAGGGAATTGAAGGACAAAATTTTAGCCATGCCGGAAATAGTCGAGTGGCGAGAGGGGGCAGGGAAGACGACCCTGAGTCAAGGGGCGGCTGATGAAGGCTGATAAAGAAAAACATTCATTTTAAAATTGCATAGTGTGTCATGTCGGTGTGAGCATTGTAAAATATGGTGAGAAGGAAATAAATACTTACAATCCGGATTGTTTGTAACTAATAATAGCGTCTCAACTTGCCTCATCTTAACCCAAACGGCTACGTTGCTGCTGGACATTCTGCAGTCTACGATCCATTTCGTTCACCACCGTTAATTTTGCGGATAGAAAATATGCATTTTTCTGATTTCCTGTCCGGAAGAAACAAAAATGATGATTGATTATTCCTTGTCTAATAACTGCATCTAATTGTTGGTACTTTGTTTCTCGATTACAGTCATTTAATCCATAACATGGTAGCATTACCACATCTACGTTGTACCACTCGAATTGAATCGATAAATAATTAGCTTCATTCCTCAAAAGTTGTTCCTCAAAACCAATGCTGTATGCATCATCCATTCAAATGCTGTACAAAACAGTCGATTGCACTGACCAGCTATAGGCACAAATAACAATTAGTCCTACACAATGCAAAACTGGCAATGACAATGAAAATGACATAACTTTTCTCAATAAAATGCGTGCAATAATTTGCACCTTTACCTTAGCCTCAACCTTCACTCATTAATTGTTTGAGCCTATAAATTATGATACCAAATATGCATTAATGTTTAGCAGACTATGGCTATGAAATTTTGAACATACGGCAGGATCCAGCGTGTCTTACGATAAACGCCTTGACCATAAAATAAAATATTCTCAATAATTTGCACATTTTAAGTGAATTAGTGTTCTCGGCTTTTGCTTCCTCTTAGTCACTGTTTCGTGCGACATGCACAGGAGGAACAATCATTCTGTTTTGTATGCTGCGCAAAGGGCAGTGAGGGTCAAGGAATGCTACCTTTACCTTACTCGAATGCATAAACGATACGTTAATCTAATAAATCAAATCGATCATTGTTTTTTCTTCATTTTCTGGATTCCAGGTCCAAAAATGCAAGCACATGAGCCAGTTAAAGTTATCTATTAAGTGTTGTAAGTAGTAAATGTATTTCCTCAATTTCCAGTCAATTACACAAATTAGCTACCGTTTATGCAACCTTTTAGACACACTGGACAAAGCCATCGTATCGTAACCGAAATTATCTCAGCATACTGCATAAAGTATTTTCCAAGTTGAGGCGACATGACATGAAAAGTCCAAAAACATGTTGCATCCACCCTTTACAAAGAAGTTTGTCTTTTTTGGTACACCTTCTTGTTGTTCGTATGGGATTTGTGACGATGTGATAACAACTAACCAGTTTTACTTTTTTCCTCCCAAGTTTTGATTGAATATTGGCGTCCTTTGTTGAACAAAATCAGTGGTGTTTTTGTTTGCTCAGCGGACAATTCTTAAACCTGTTCCATTTATTCCTCCAGTCCATTCATGACTTAGAACTCAAGCTTATTTTCTTTGTGACTTTGTGAGTGATTGACGCAAGTAAAATCTATTTTGTAGATTATTTTCATCACTTAATAAATTTATTGAATATTTGAAACAAACACTTGAAGAAGACCAACTCTTTTTATTTTTGTTCGTAAAAACACTTTTGAATTGGTAAAATTGTGGTAAGATGATACACGCGTGGTGTCTGCTAGCTGCCTTAGTTGTGGCTTGCGGAGTTGGGGTCGGGGTGGAGGGAGTAATAAGAATGGCTCCAGTTCTACCTTCGAAGATGGAAAAAAACCTTCTAAAGATGACTTCAATGATGGCCACAGGAGGAATGGAGGAAGGAGAGGAAGCAGGTCTTACCACGGTAAGGGTTTTAAAACTTACAACGTCTCAATCAGGCCTCTATTCCACGCTTTTAGCCTGAAATGATTGCGAGGGATGGATACCCAGTGGAGACGCATCATGTAATTACGGAGGACGGATACATTTTGGAACTACACAGAATCCCATGGCCGAGTGACTCTTGCAAGGAAAAGAACAAAGGTCCTGTACTTTTACAGCATGGGATCTTGGGTGATTCGTCATACTGGTTTTTGTCAGGGGTGAATCAGTCCCTTCGTAAGTAAACTATAGACATCCGGATGGATATCTAAATGTGACTTAATTTAATCTACACAGCCTACATGTTGGCCGATAGCTGCTACGACGTATGGTTGGGCAATTCAAGGGGTAATACCTACTCAAGGAAGCATGTCAAACTTTCGCCCGCCATGAACCGAAAAGCCTTTTGGAACTTTAGGTCTGTAAAAGTACCAATTGACTTTTTCGTTACAAGATTTTATTTCTACAGTTTCCATGAAATGGGAGTTTATGACCTTCCTGCAACCATTGACTACATCCTTTCTAGAACTGGGGTGGACGCTATTTTCTACATTGGGCATTCCATGGGAACAACGTCATTCTTCGTCCTAACGAGTGAACGGCCAGAGTACAATGAGAAAATAAGGCTCATGTCCGCCTTGTCCCCAGTTGCGTATTTGCACCATGTCCGGGTTCCCATCGCGGTTTTGATCCCTTACTTAAAAGTGATTGATGTAAGTAATAACGACCTAAGGGTACCTTGAACCGCTTATTATCGTGGCAACTGTTGATTACTGTAGAGAATGTCGAATGCAATGCGCATGTACGAACTCGCCCCATCAGACATCCTCGTAAAGTCGATGGCCCTTTCCACATGCAATAAACGGAGAAACTCTCGACACCTTTGCAACCTGGCCTTCATCATGGGTACAGGCTTTGATGCGGAAAGATCAGCAAGGGTTTGTTACTAAATTATGCCCCATTTTATGGAAATCAGTGTGTCCATGTGTAACAGGGATTAAGTCAAAAAGCTGTTGCCCACATCCCCGCAGGAACGTCCATCAAGGCACTTGCCCACTTTGCTCAAATCGTCCTCTCTCGTCGCTTTTCCCAGTACGACTACTTCTCTGACTCTAAGAACATGATGGAGTATGGACGCAGATACCCCCCAGACTACAATTTTACAAACATGAGGGCCCCAATTGCAACCTATTGGGCAGAGGACGATTGGATGATACCCCCAGAGGTGCATTGGAATATGGAGGACTCGCCACTTTGTTTTATTAAATTTGTCTTTGTTCCATTTTTGACAGGATGTTCACCAAACGGAAAGCCGGCTACCCAATTTACAACGTTCGATGAGAGTGGATGACCCTGCGTTTGGCCATATGGATTTTGTAATGGGGAACAATGCAGCGGAACTCGTCCATCGACCTCTGATAGACTTCATGGACCTGTATTGACGATGAGCACAATTAAGACTGACCTACTTACGTAATTACAAATGTACCATGTTCTTTCATCTACTGTTTGAAGTGTGTTTGTACAATTCTGCAAGAAATGTCCAAGAGAACAATACCTTCAGACAGAACTCAATAAAGTTTGCACTTATACTTTTTAAACTTGTCATAGTACTCCTTCCGTTCTGGAGAATTGACCCTCATTTCACACTCATAGTCGTAGGCTTCCTCCTCACTCAACAATCCTCCAAAAGAGTAAGGAAGTATGTTGGGTGGTACGTGGAGATGAAAGGAGTCTAATGATTTGTGGGTCCAAATCTACAAAATATCAAATTTTAGTAAAGAGAGTAAGACCTTATTAATTTGCTTACCCTATCAGCCAACTTCTGACTAAGGAAAAGCTTAAGGCATTTAATAAGCCCTTTAATGACGAACTTGTGGTTGATCAGGTTGACCAAGTGCATTTTCTTGTATTTTATGGGAATACTGTTCTGTCCATGAATAACGGGAGAAACAATGAACAAAGGCTGGTGATTTATGGGATGACTGACTACTTACAACGCATAGGTTTACAAGCCTGTACAAGGCGGCAGGGGTGAGGTAAGACGCCTGTTTCAAGTTGACTCCTCCCATGTCCACAATCAGGACCAGTCCATTCTCACAGATAGCAGGGATGTTGAAGAGACTTTCGTCCAAAGCCAGCATAGCCTGGGATATGCCGTCATTGGGCGAAATGACGGTTGGGTCCCATAGACCTGAAATGAGAATGAACACAATGATAAACCCAAAAATTCGGTTAACGTTTAATGGATAACCTGATCGTACTGCCAAAACCAGTCTTCCCTTCGGATCTAGATGCTTCAACGCCAAAGCTACTCCAGACTTGTAAAGTGTGGTTCCTAAATTGTTTATACTGAGAGTCATCCAAGCGTACTCTGTGCTCCTTTTTAGTAGATAGTTTCGCAACTGTGGACAAAAACAATTGGACAACAGACAACAAAAACAGTCACAACCGAGTGTAGTTTCATTTGGGAGCCAGTTTTACATATTTGAAAGCGTCTTCTGAGTCGTACTTCCTCCCCCTGATGAACTGCTTGACGAAGGAGATTTCCAGGATGTCGGCAAATGGAAAAAGTTGTGGATCCTCTGTTTTTAAAATTCCAAGGTTTGGCTTTATAACTCACTCGAAGTTTTACAATTACCTTTAATTCTGGACAAAATTAATCGTGCCTCCTGCTCCATGATAATTTCGTCTTCCCCCATCACCGCCACCACAAGTTTTTGACCACTAATTGTTTCAGTTTCCATCCTAATTAATCCCAATGCTTTCAACTACAATGTTTCAGTATTTCAATGTGTCACATGAATGAATGGATGAAGTTATCCTTGGATTTTGTCCGATTAAACTTAAAAAGGTGTCAACCTCTGAATCGTGTCTGGGTGTTATCACCACAACGCCGGCACTTGAACTGAAGTAGGTATGCATTGAACGTGGTCATGGTCCGAACAACTACATAACTGGCTTCTATGCATTTTCAATGAAGCAATTGCGTTCGATGTATATTTTAAAGAAATGATTCAGTTTTTTTTACAAAAAATTGTCTGTAAGAGGTAATTTGAGTCATGCACAATTTTGTTATATAACATAAGATTAGTCAAGGTTAAACATCTTGTCTGCCTGACCTATCCAACCATCGAGCTCTACTACATACGTACATACGTTTTTTTTATTGGCTACACTATCGTCCAGGAAGCATTTCAATAAGTATCACGCATGATATCGAGCGACATAAGGCAATACATAGGTATGCATGTTATCAGACACTGCTTAACTGACAAGATTAGACGATGACAATTTTACATAACTATCCAGCACACTCTTACAAAGACTGTGGGTATAAGCTGCGTTGCGTACGACGTGGCTCTATGATCAACGGTCTTTTAAACACTACTTGAAGTGTGTCTGCACAATTCTGCAATAAATGTCCAACAACACAATTATTTTCTTTCACAGAGTAAATTTAATGAAGTACAACTTACCTTTTGAACTTGTCATAGTACTCTTTCCGTTCTGGGGAATTGGTCCTCCGTTCGCAATCAAAGTCGTAGGCTTCCTCGTCACTCAACAGTCCTCCAAAAGAGTAAGGAAGTATGTTGGGTGGTACGTGGGTGTGAAAAGAATCGAATGACTTGTGGGTGTAAATCTATTAAAGAACGGCAGAGTGACTCATATCACACTTTATTTCATGCCCATTAATTGCTCACCCTGTCACTCATTTTTCGACTGAGGAGGAGCTTGAGACCTTTAATAACTCCGTTAATAATGAAGCCGTGGTTGATCACGTGCATTGTCTTGTATTTGACCGGAATACTGTTCTGTCAAGAAAGAATAGTCCGAGAAACATTGAACGTGGACAAAATAGTGGCATTGACTTTTTATAGAATGACTGCTCTTACAACACAGAGGTTTACAATCCTGTACAATACGGTTGGGGTTACGTGAGACACTTGTTTCAATGTGACTCCTCCCATGTCCACAATCAGGACAAGTCCATTCTCACAGATTGCAGGGATGTTGAAGAGGCTTTCATCCAAAGCCATCATTGCTTGGGCTATACCGTCGTTGGCCGAAATGATGGATGGGTCCCATCGACCTAAAATAAATAAGAGTTGAGACAATTGGGAACTTCAACGCAGCTTAAACTTTTATGGATACCTGATCGTACTGCCAAAACCAGTCTTCCCTTCGGATCTAGATGCTTCAACGCCAAAGTTACTCCAGACTTGTAAAGTGTGGTTCCTAAATTGTTCAAGCTTAGAGTCATCCAAGCGTAGTCTACGCTTCTCTTCTGCAGATAGTTTCGCAACTGGGAACAGGAAACAGTTTTGTAAAATTACCAAACGTAGATGGGTGCTGGAGGAAAGTCTTACACATCTGAAAGCATCTTCAGAGTTGTACTTCTTTCCCCTGATGAACTGCTTGATGAAGGGGATTTCCAGTAAGTCGGCAAATGGAGAAAATTGTGGATCCTCTGTAGTTAAAATTCAGAAATGCCAAATAGTTTAACACTTTTACATTGAAAGGGAAGACCTTTTATTCTGGACAAAATTAGTCGTGCCTCGTACTCCATGGCCCCTTCATCTTGTTCCGTCACCAACAATCTTTGTCGAACAATTGCTTCAGGCTCCATCCCAATTACTGGAACACTTGTTATCATCACAACACCGGCCCATGAACTGACCGAGAGTTTGGTCATGGTGTTCTCATCCGAACAACTAATGAATCTCATGAAGCGTGAAGAAATTTCCTTTATTCTAAAGAATGCATGAATAAAATTGTGTAATTCTGAGGTACGTTGAGTCATGCACAATTCTTTTATATTACATAAGTTCAAAATATTGTTGCTTTCACCTATGGCTGTATTTTAACGGATTACCGATGGACTTTCATTTAGTTTGGCGAGTAACGTTTTAGAGACTTTCTTATTTCCTCGTTCTTTATGTCCATGTTGACTGGGACCCTTGTAATCGAGTGACATGGGGATTTTATGTTCTTTAAATAATCGCTGCACTTTCTTGATTGATTTCATAACCAAAGCCTCAATTGACGTCGAGTTGTTCTGCCCGAAATGAATCCACAAATTAATAAATACCACAAAAAATATTGTGCAAAAATTTCTTACGAGATTATCCATATACCAAAACTGAGACTTCGAAGCACTGTTGTTATGCTTTCTATGGAATGGCCCTTCTGCGTCATTGAAAAGACAGTCAAGACGCTCTTTACTGACTGGGACACCGAGGGCATGCAGTACTTTGGTAAGTTCTCGTCTTGGGTGTGACTTCAGAGTCTCATATTTGATTATGAAGAGGGAAGATGAATTTCGAACCCAGTCGTCAATCAAAGAGCCCCATTTTGGAGAAAATGCAGTTACAAATTCTATCCAATCTAATAAACAATTGCACGAATCATTCTTAATTGTGATTCCAATTGAAAGTATAATAACAAACTTACTCTTCTTTTTAAATTTTGCAACATCAGTGTGTCCTCCGGTCTTCTTGTAATTCCATAAGGAGACTAGTGCGTCGTATGGATTTCTAATGATGAGCACTCCTGTATAGTTAAAAAGACCCCTGCTCTGAACCACGTATTTGTCCCGTACTGGCTTCGAATGGATGATGGCGTCGTCATGATGAGTCTTCTGCAGTATGGTGGTTCCATCGCTTTCAGGTTGTATTTCTCCCAAATGCCCCTTACGAACCATGTATTGATCATTGTAAACGCTTCCGGTGAAAATGCCAGTGCTACTTTCAATCAAGTAGCGGAACCAAGAGTTCCCACTCCCTGGAAAGCTCACGAGGGCCCTGGGAATTGGAAGATTTAGGTCGAATATTAGTTTTCAAATGAAAGAGA
>JAQIWU010000756.1:0-22111 GCA_034696445.1 Isotomiella minor | reverse complement strand
TCTACGATTTCATGCCATCATCATCATAAATTGAAATGAGGAACACGTAATTTTATTTGACATCTTCATTCGACTACTGTTTAACTATGTTCTACCCTTATGGTTAGAACTTTTAAGAATTTTGTGACTTGTGACATTTTGCTTTGAATGATTTCTACTAAGTAACAACTCGTTATCAGAGTACCGGATCCAACGAATACTTGGAACAGTTGTTGTGTGTAATAAATAAATAACAATTTCAGTCATCCATCAGTACTCTGTACACAACTTAATTTTTCAACTTCAAAAACTCATTGATTGATTCAATGTCGTAAACAGAATAATGAGGCAAGTTGAGACTTGGAGTTTTCCAGTGTTTTGACTGTTTCAGTTTTTCTTGAAAATGTAAAAAAATAAAACTCACCCGATCATTATAAAACTACTCCACTGATGTAGATAGCTTCCGATGATGAGCCTCTGATAATAGAGGGGGAAATGATACGTTTTGAACAATTAGGTTAGAACATGGAGTCTTCCTATACTTTTAGCAGCAGCAGTGAAAGTCTTATAAACTTTCGTTGACACACTGCTTGCCAATCTGGATGGATGTAGTAAGCTAGAAGTTTAACTATTGACATTTGTAAAAGCATGGCTTCACTTCAGATCATCACGCATTGATTTGGCTTACGATTACGATACCGAATTCGAATTAGATTTTTGCAACGTAAGCTAGAGCTATTCTTGACTACTTGGAACAAACTTTTCGCATGTCGTGTTGTGTGCATACGGAGGTAGGTACTGAATAAAAGGTAGTCGTGGTCTCATTGTGTACGAAAAGAAAAGAAAAACCGAATGTAGATAAGTTTAATTGAGTCACATCGTCCACTTTCCTCGAAACCCCGAATGAATAGAGTTTGTGTACTTGGAATTGTACTATCTCTAATGTCCTCCGCATTTTAAAAGTCGAAGTTGAAATACAAACAAGCAAAACTTCGAACTGGAGAGATCTGACTCACATCCAATTTTACTTTCGTCATTTTAATTAATTGTGGACACAATTGATTTGAACGTGACTGTCCAGCTCCTCCCTGATTCATTATAGTTATGTGTCACTTTCATTTCCCATAGGTAATTGCAAGGATGTCACGAGCACTCTTTCAGCGGACTTTAAAGATGGAAAGCTAGATCGAATTGGAAACATTTGAGTCACACCCTTGACTATTAAGTATGTCCAGTGGATGGAGAATGAGTGATGCTTGAGTTCAACACCCTCGTTAGACAGAAAAAGTGAGCATTTAATGCATATTGAAAAATCTGGGGATGGGGTACGCTGAGATAATCATGATCATCTGTCTTTACCTGGAGTGTGAAGTCTGGGTCTGAAGAGGACCATACCGTCAACAAAAATATGCAAAATGGTCACAGAAGAGTTAGCGATTATTTTATTTTATTTTATTCATTACCGCAGCACAGTAGCAGTGTGAAATGTTGATGGTGAACGCCAACTACTCACTTAATTTGTAATTGATTTCCTATAAAATAAAATAAATAGCTCAACGATGTTGTATCTTCTTATCATCTTGTAAACAACGTATTCGTCTTGTAACGCAAGCAAAAATGCAACAGCTCATTTATTGTCGACTGACGTGACAGGTAGATAGAGTGAACTGAGGGTTGTTGTAATTGATCTTTATATCTTCATCCACTTTTTTTACCAATCACAATTGTCTTCTTTGGACTTGTCAACTCCACATTTCTTAATTTTGGTTTGATGATGAGATAATTAAAAATCTCAAGACAGTAATTAAAGGTTGCATGCTGAGAAGCAGCCTTTAGGCTGGTACCATTATTACGGGTGAGGACTAGGAAGCTGGAAGATTGAATTCCAATTTTGGTGTTGGATCAACTTTGTATTTGTCTGATTGACATATTCATGTATAAACTCTCGATAAGTCTAAAAAAGGAGACTGAAAGTGTCGACAAAAGTTCTCAAAACGTCCATTGTGGCGATGTGTGGAAAATGATGAGGTCATCTATGGTCAATTGTCAAGACGGTATGCTGATTTGATTAACACTTTCAATCATCAAATGTAAAAATGCTTAATACTTTTTTATCCTTTTATTAACTTGGCTGGGCTGGGTCATTTTTTTCCCACAAGCTCTTGACTTGAGATCGGAAGAAGGATTAGATGACCGTCGCACTTCACATGAAGAGAACAATCTCTAATCCAATCCTACACAAAGAAAAGCTGAAAATGGGCGAACCGTATTTGATCGTTATTTCCCTGTTTGCCATTATTGGGATTGATGCATTGCAAATATGTACCCATCCGTGAATTTGGATTGTTGCACTTCTATTGTTAGTCAGGGTGACATTGAACATTGCCACCACACCAATTCCTCTTTATATCTAGTAGGTCTGTCTTCCTTTTTCACATGCATAAATCATCCTACGATTATTGGTCAAGCATGGCATTCAATTTAATTTTAGTGCGTACGAGTTTTAATTCAAAGCCTATATTTTATACATCTGGCTCGTCTTGTGGGGCCTCAGTCTAAAATCATGTTAACAATAAATAAAACTGTATCTGTCATGCTAGTCAAGATGCTTGCATTTATAATGACTATAATTACAGTCGACACAGAGGAGCAGAGTAGTTTGGATTAGATTCCGGAAATAATGAACGAATGATAAACGGCAGGCTCGCTGATCGCTTTTAAGAGGCAAGATGAGACGTGGAGTGAGTGAAGCCAAACCATGTTCAGCCCTTTCGTTTGTGAGAGTCTATTGTATTGTCAATTATTGCTTTTGTGATCTAATTTTTTTCTTGACAATAACCCTGCTTAATTATTGCTTAGACATTGCTCTTACTAGCTGTGAGGGATGACTTGCTTCTATTTAAATACGAGCTCACACATTCACAATTCACACCGTATTTCATTGCCTCTATACAAAAAAAGATTTAGTCAGTCAGTGTGCTATTTTATTGATCAGGACAATAGATAGGTTATAGGTTCAATGATGAAATGGACGATGACCACAAGATAAGGATAGCCCTGTCATGATCGATCTCTTCCATGCTTTCGTTTCAACCCCGCGTTTAGTTTAATGCCACATATCAAAACCAATTTGCCCATTGTTGGTAGAGACGCAACTTCTTTCTGGAGTATATAAGGAGAGACCTCGAGTTCAAAGATATTCACAAAGAAGAAAGTGGAAGCAGAGTTGAGTTGAGGTAGGCTGTAGAGGTAACAAACCAAACCATTTTTGCACTTCTTGTCAATCATCTTCGATAATGGCTTTTGCGAAGGTAAAAAGAGATCCATCTTCTGAAAGGTTTCTACATTTTAATAGTGAATTACTTTGTTTTCAGTTGCTTTTGTGTGCCTTGATTGGCGTGACTGTAGCTCAAGACCTTAGCGGAACTAATTACAATGCTGGAGACAGTGGAAGGTCTGAAACCGTCAATCCAGACGGCTCAGTCCAAGGACAATACTCTTACACAGGTAAAATCGTATGTCAAATTGCACAAATATGACAGTGTCTAAATCTGATAGACCCCAACGGAAAGTTAATAACTGTGAAATACCGAGCTGGAAAAGATGGATTCCAAGTGGAGGGTGACCATTTGCCCCGTCCTCCTACCCCACAAGGGGCAGCCCCTCCTCAACGCCAACAGCAACCTTCTTACAACCAATATGCCGGACCCCAGCAGCAACAATACAACCACCAGCCGCAACAACAATACAACCACCAACCGCAACAACAGCAATACAACCACCAGCCACAACAACAATACAACCAACAACAACCCCAGCCACAACAATATAGCAACAACGCTGTGAGTAACAACGACGACGATGGCAGCTACAACCCCCAACACCATTTGCAATACCAGTACCAACCAAGCCTTCATCAAGAACAAAGTCCCCAACAGCCACAACAACAACAATACAATCAATACCAACCCCAGCCCCAGCAGTACAACCCTCAGTCCCAACAACCTCAACAAAACAATATTCCAGCTTCCACCTTCAACAACTTTGGAGGCTTTGGGCAACAAAACTCCCATCCTAATTCCATTCCACAGTTCAACAACCAACAAGGGTTTGGACAATTTGGTGGTCAAGGTGGTCAAGGGGGCAGTGGGAAAGGAAGAGTTAGTCTTAGTCAACAGCCTGGTCAAGGATTCACCTACACTTATGAGTCCTAACCCGTTCACATATTTTGTTAACCTGTTTAAAGACCAAGACTTATTTTTCGAGTTTATACTTTAGGCCAGAAATGTTGAATCTCAAATTGGGCCTTTATAAATGCCTACAAGAACACTTCAAACGCAATTAAATCTTTATTAAAGCAAAGGTATGATGTCTCATTCTACCCCAAGTTATTGAGTCTCTTAGGATTGACACACTTGTGTTAGATCTAAATCTGCAGGTCGTCAAACTACGCTAATGATTCCATCCGCCAAATTTGTTGTGCATCCCAGCCTGTCCTTTATTTCCCTTCCAACCCGAACCCTTATTGGCATAAGCTGACTTCCACTTGGTCCAAAATGGAGGAGAGGGTTCACTTTTTTGAGGGATGAGAGCTGCAGATACCAAGATCACTGGTGGGGGAGTCAATGCTTGTTGCTCTTTGACTCCAGATTTTGATTCAATCAACTTTTGAACCCATGGGGGAGGCAACGGACTGGTATCTGAAAGGCAATTACTATTGGTAAGTTATCGTAGAGTTATAGCAATCTTAATTTTAACAGAGAAACACTCACCAGACACGTAAGCACTCACCAGTACCAGAAGAAGTAGACTAAATAGCTGGACACTGACACTACCCATTTCTGCTACCTTCGAAAGGACCCTTTGGGGTATGGAAGTAACACAATAACAGTTCACAAAATCGTCAGCACAAAACATGGAAAAATTCTCAAAAACATCATCTTGTGTTGTCCGGATTTTGAATGTCTGTTAAGAGGATCAATTCCGGATAGGATAATTGACATCTGGCAAATTAAGATTAACCGTCATCATCTCGATGCATTCAGGTTTGGCCTTGTAAATAAGTTTCTTCTCCAATATATTTTGAAGACACCCAAGTCATCAAATAAATATTCCTAATACCCAATACCATGTTGTAAGATTGTCCTCCCCCATTAGAAAAGATGCATCTAACCGAAGCGGAAAAGGAGTTTTACGAGAAGAACGGATACATTCTTCTTGACAATATATTCACTGAGGGAGAAATAGACGAATGTTCCAAAGAGTATGACGCCCTTTTTGAAGAGAAGCTGTCCCTTAAGAGTAATCTGGAGGCAACGTGGGCTGGAAATTGGAGGGAGGGAAAGGACAATAAGACTTCCGTTAGTTTCAGTTATATTTTGTCAATGTGTGTGTACTCACGAGGCATTAATTTCCACAGGTTTTATCAATTCACAATTTGCAATGCCATTCCGCCATTTTTACCAAAATGCTCCTGAATCCCAAACTCTTGGATGCGTTGGAAGATTTGATGGGAACATCCAACATTTTACTCCACCACACTAAGGCTCATATCAAGCCGCCCCAAATGGGCTCATCTTTTCCTACGCATCAGGTGCGTGGCCTACGTCAATTATGTAAATTATACTGCTTCCATTGAGATAAATGTTTGTTTTAGGACTACCACTATTTTCCCTTCAAGCACGATTCAATGGTGGCAATATTCATTCATCTAGACGATACTGAGGTTGTAAATGGCGGATTGGGACTTTTCCCTGGATCTCATAAACTTGGTCCACAAGAGAACAAATCTGACGTACCATCTCATTTTTATGTGGATCAGGTAATTCGAATACATTGTTCAAATATGACACTTTATGTTCATGAACCTTTGGTGAACGCTTAGGAGAAGTTCTCTCTCGAAAAAGGAGTACCAATTGCGGCAAGGAGGGGTCAAGTTGTGATCTTCTCTTATCTTTTAGTTCATGGAAGTTACCCGAACAAGTCTGACAAATTCAGAAGGATGCTCCTGTTCCAGGTATTAGCCCTTATAGATATGCATGCAACACTATATGCCATTTATTTCCATACAGATGATGGCCGCTGAAGATGAGCCCCTAAAGGAAATACACATGTCTCCCTGTCATGGCATGGTCCTTCGAGGAATAAATCCAAAACGAGATGCCAATTTGAACCGTAGGCACGAGGAAAGGAAAGAGGCATAGGACAACACCAGAAAAATAAATGTTTATGTTTTAAGAGTGGAACCAATACATACAACAATTTATTGCATTCTAAATCTCAATTACCGACCTACTGTCCTATTGTTTACAAAGGCGTGAATATTACAAGTAGTTTTCATCGAACGAACTGACATTCGAATCATAGCATTTGAACCAAATATTGATTATTATTCAGTAGCAATACTAACACAAAGACTGAAAAGTTTGTTGGCAGTTGACTAATGATCGATACTCCTCCAGTGAATAAACTTTAATCAGCTCATCAGCTTAATGCGTTGCAATATTTTCAACTATATCAGTTTCTTTCTTCGATCCCAGGCCAGTGACTCCATCAGTGGCGTCGTCAAAGTAGTTGCATATCACTTGCCTATTGCCTTTCTCAAAAGTACTACACCATTCAATTTCATCCAAAAAACGCGTTATCATGAGCAAAGTAATTTTTGCACTATGCACAGTCTACATAGTTAGCTGTGCTGGCTTTAGTGGATTTGGCCCTAACGTCAAACAGTCCTATGGGGAACCATGGCCCATGCCTCAAGTGTCGGAAAAGTTTGGGGACCAATTCATGATAGTTCGCCCTGCTTTGTTCCGGTTTCAGGTGAGGGTAGCAGTAAAGGTATTTAATTTTCCTTCTATAATATTTCTATACAAATTAGATCACCAACTTCACATGCGACATGGTGGAGTTGGCGTTGAAACGTTACTACAGACTTCTATTGAACAATGAGAATGAAGCATTGCTCAGAAATCACATTCATAATGCCGAAGATACCCATTACAGGGGACACCTTGATACTTTGGAGATAAACTTGCAATCTGCTTGTGAATACATGCCCCATAAGGACATGGATGAAAGCTGTAAGAGAAAAATTGGGCGTATACGTGATTGCTGCTAATAATTTTGGAGGGGTGTGGAACTCTTTCAGATAAGTTGAAGATAGACACTCCTTCCAATCCAAAGAAAGGGATGCTTATGGCAAAAACGAATTGGGGTATATTGAGAGGGCTTGAAACCTTCTCACAGTTGGTCCATCACGACCCTTCAGTTTCATCCGTAAAACTACAATCCCTTGAATTATCAAAAAAGACATCTTGATGCACTTGTTTTGTTTTCAGTTAAGAGTGAAAAGCTGCAGGATTCATGATTACCCTACATATCCATTTCGAAGTGTCCTGTTAGACACTTCACGGCATTTCCTATCAAGAAAGGTCCTTTTGCAAAACTTGGATCTAATGGCGATGAATAAAATGAACGTTTTCCACTGGTACGTCATGCTGATTATCTCCTTCATGGGATGCTTACATTTGGTTTGAATATATAGGCACATTGTGGATGACCAATCCTTCCCGTACCAGAGCAAAGCGTTTCCAGACCTAAGGTACGACTAAGAATAATCATTAAACCTGACAATTTTCCCTTTGAACTTTTACAACAGTGACAAAGGAGCATATGCCCCGTATACTCACGTCTACACTCGTCAAGACATTTTGGAGATCATTGAGTACGCTCGGCTACGGGGTATACGGGTTATTCCAGAGTTCGACACCCCCGGTAACCCTTTTGTCCTTTTTGTGCAGCTCTGAAATGAATTGCGATGTCTATAGGTCATACACAATCGTGGGGTCCAGCAATTCCTAATCTTCTGACTAAATGCTATAAAAATGATAGTAAGGGAGTGCCACACCCTGACGGTACATTCGGACCGATAGGTATGGTATGTCATGTTGCCCCAAATGATCATAAATAATGCTGGTGGATAGATCCCACGATTGCTGAAAACTATGACGTTATAAGAACGCTGTTCACTGAAGTTGCCAAATTATTTCCTGACCAATACATACATTTGGGTGGAGACGAAGTAGATTTCTCATGCTGGTGGGAAACGGTGTCCATTTAATCTGAAATTAATTGAAATGTCGTTACCAATTTCAGGGAAAGCAATCCCGACATAACTGCCTTCATGATTGCAAGAAATTTATCCAGCTATGCAGAGCTGGAAGAACTCTATATTCGCAAGGCGGTTGAAATAACAAAGTCACTACATAAATCACCCATTCTTTGGCAAGAAGTTTTTGACAACGGGGCCCAGATTCATGGGGATGCAGTTATAAACGTGTGGAAAAGTCAAAATTTATCAGATGAAATGCACAACGTCACCAAAGCTGGTTACAGGTAGTGTCCACAAGCTAATATTAGATGGAATGCTTAGATTGTCTGGTGTAAGTGCAGGACTCTCTTGTACTCCTGTTGGTATTTGGACGTGATAAGCTGGAATATCGACTGGCCTAAGTATTACAACTGCGACCCTCGGAATTTTACAGGAACCTCCGCTCAGAAAAATCTTGTGGAAGGAGGAGGAGCAGCCCTTTGGGGTGAATTGAAACATTCGCAAGGATACCTGACTTGGATTAATGTCACTATGTTTTCATAGGTGAATTTGTGGACTCTACCAACGTAATCGCTAGACTCTGGCCGAGGGCCAGTGCACCAGCCGAAAAGCTTTGGTCTTCAAGCAATTTGACTGACGTAAAGGAAGCAGCTCCGAGACTCGAGGTAAGACCGGGCTCAACTTGAGCTTTGTGAAATGAATGAACAATTAAAAACTTTGCACTGTCTAATTTTTCAGGAGCATCGATGCCGTTTACTTTCTAGAGGTACGAATTACAGATACGTTTCCTTTGTTAAATTCAATCAATTAAAATAATTCAGGTTACACCGTTCAACCTGCTAATGGACCTGGATTCTGTAACGTGAGCTGGGATTGAAAATGTACTACTGTGCGTACAATTATTATGAAAGAATAGAAAAAGTAGTCCTAGGCTTATAAAAATAAGTTATAATGAGCCATTAAAATAAAATTGAAATGGGTTTAAAATGTAGAGCTGCAGTTAGTACACCGTTTTTGTCGCATGGCCAGGCCTGGAAAGATATAAGTTTGTCAAAATGTGTGCAAACTTGTTGAAATTTCAATAACTTACAACAAAGCAGTCCAAAAGGGAAGAATATGATAGCTATCAAAATAGCAAGCCAACTGTATCTAGCAGTCAGGACAATTCCAACCTGGAGAAATTCAGTAAGGAATTAAAACGCCTCGAGAACGCTTGGCCATCGCATAAGGAAACTTACTCGACAAATGGGGCACATTGCGACGGAGTCGTTGACCGTGATTATCTTTGAAGGTTGAATGTCAATCGTGGTTGCTCCATAATTTCTATGATAAGGTGGTGGTGGAGGGGGAGGTAGGTAACTCCCCATCATGGGAGGAGGTGGAACCTGATACAGGTCTTCATTGTCATCAGTAAGGTTCCCGACGATGAAGTCATTATTGTTGAGAAACCCTGTAGGACCCACAAGAAAAATGTAGCTTCCTCAATATCGATGTTTTATGGAGATAACTCAACTCACCTTTATGCCCAGCCTGAGACATGACACTCACTCAAGGGACTCTTATTTTGAAAACTGAGAATGAAGTCGAATGAGAATGAAGGAATGCTACAAGTATAGTTAAGCAAATAAAGCTCAAGACTCAATCTTCTGCCTCAAAGTTCTTTACGTATCTTGAGAAATGTGATGATGACAGGAAAATGAGAAAATAATAAAGCCTGACAAAAGTCAAGGAGTTTGATAATAAAGTAGTAGAGTAATGCGTCTTCCACTTCGGTTAGCTTATTTCTTATTTGTAGTAACTGTGAAGTCAATACATTTTTGTTTATCAATATTTACATTATTGTGCATTGAAGGATCTGTAAAAGTTAATTATCCATTTATTACAACTTTAGTAAGTATAAAGACAGTACATAAACCCCATACATGCTCAATAGTGTGTCATTATTGGCATTGGTAATTTAATATTTTTAACGCGTCCCTCCTCCGGCTTAAGGAAGAGTCATCTTCTGCTGGGAGTAGGTTTCATAGTAGTGATCATTATCCACTTCAGAAATCTTCTTCCATCCATCTTGCGTAATCTATTCAAGCAACAATTTACAGCAACTTTATCACATGACACTGTACTAATTGTGCTGTCGTCAACTTACATGGTAAACTCGGACGATACCACCAGAAGCAGCGTCACGATGAGTCGCGTGGAAAATGGCCCTCCGACCCAATTCTTGAGCTTCTTCATCAGACATGTCCTCACTGTATACAAAAATATCAAACTTTTAGTGTCGACAAGATTACACTAAATATATGTTACCGGTATCCGTTGTCCAGTACTCCAAGAGCATAAGTTGCACCGGACCCCACACTAAAAAGCTTCCCACTCGATCGTCGTCCGTCATCATCTACGTAATACAAGCCTGGTCCGCGCTTATCCCACCCAGCAATCATGACTCCCATTGACAGCCCGTACCCTTTGTAATTGTAGCAAATGTTTGACAATATCTTACTCGCCGCAGCGACGGAAATCCGTTCTCGATTTTTCAACTCATAAAGTCGACAATGCTTGGAGAGCACTCGTTCCCAATACACACAATCCGCAGCCCCTCCAGCCATGGTGCCCAAAAGAAACTCATTGATCTCGATGATCTTCTTCACTTCTTGAGATCCAATGAACATCCCACCCGTCGCTCGAGAGTCCACAGCCATGATGACTCCTCCATTGTACTTGAAGCCCAAGGTGGTGGTCCCATGAGACATTCTAACCTTGAGGTCCGAGGAAGAGGAGGCTCCCAGTCCCAGACCCGCCGTTGGGTGCCCCAACGAAGAAATCGGATGCATGGGGGTAAATCCAACAGCGCCTGGTTTCCTCACGGAGTGGAAGGGATCCAAGTAGTCCCTTTTCATTTCCTCCAACTCTGGAATCTAATCAATAAAATGGTAAAGTAAATATAGCCATTCTTTAGGAATTGACTCACATCCATGGACGGCGGAAGCATGAGCTTCATGCAGTTCTTAAAATTCGGAGTGTGTGCATCGATGTCACTCTCCGTCTCTGACATGTCACCGAAGGTAGAGAAGGCAGGGCCCCTGGCCTTAAATCCACACAAAGACTCCAACGCCATGATGATGATGATGATGGATCCTCGAGCTGAATGAATGAATTCCAACCAAAGTCAGCAATGACGAAGGGCCTCTAAAACAAGTTACTCACCTCGGCTCAATTTTGTTTTACAAACCTCACTAAATACTTTTGAAAGAGTGACTGACGACTCAATAAAGTTGAAGAGAGTTTGATAATTTTGCAGTGTCACTTCGATGATGGGAATGAGAGAGCCGCAGATTCAAGTTTTGAGCCAAGGAGTGATTTTTGGGGCACTTTCAGACTACTGAACAAAGGAGCTCGACTTTGGGCGTCCTGCTTTCTACAATCGATGTCCAAGTCATGACAAAATACAAAGCATTTTTGCAATGGAAGTGAAAGTCGTTGTCCTAGGATTTTCCAATGTTTTTGTCCTTCTAGCCTGACAAGTTGTCATTGAGATCAACGGGGCGAAAGCGAATGTGACCCCTTTTGTACCCACATGTCCAAAACGACTGAAAGCATTTTCTCTTGAGACTTTTTTAGGTGGGAGGGAGGAGAAAGCAAGAACATGTCCACTTCAAACCTGGAACTAAGATGCCCTGGATGCCTGGTCGTCATCAACGGTCATGGTCCCCCACTAGTTGTCACAACTTGTGGACACATGTTTCACTTGGATTGTTGGGAGCGATACGCTGGCCCCGTGTCGATGTTTACATAGTACGTTTTTACTATAACATCCTCTAAATTATAGTAATGGACAGATTATGAGATGCTTTCTGTTTGTTTTTAGCTATCTTCACTGGATGACCCTTGGAATACTGGTGAAACAGTGTCCCGTCTGTCAAACGATAGCCAACACCAAAAGGGTTTTTCCATCATTTTCTGAATGAACGAACAAGAAGATCGTAACATCCTACCTTCAACACTTATCTACGGTCGCAAGCGGAATAATACTTTCAATAATAATAATTGTGAATTAAAGTCACTCAAGGGAACTATCTATCAGCGTTATCATCGTAAAATAAATTTCGCTGAGGGAGAACTATGCTTGTAGAATGCTTCAGTTTTTCATAATGCAGAATTATAGCTGTATTGCCTATTTAAATGTGGCATTATCATCATCATCATCATCATCAACTTATTTTAACTTGGATAGCTTTATATAGCTGGCTTTTTGTTTGCACCTTCTATACTTGCTTTTGACTTTGGGGTCTAATGGTTTTCAGCATTCGACTCTTCAGCCACAAATGCAATGAGGTGGGTTCCCCCTTTCTGTACTGCCGAGGAGTGCGAGTGAGTGAGTGAATGTTATGCTTTATGGTTACTACGTTGTTTGTTGTATGAAATCCACCTGTAATTATCCTACCTTCGCTTCATAGCTTAAACCACCGTGCTACACCGTACCATTCTGTGCATGCAAAGTCACTTTACATTCCTTCAACAATGTTTTTTTTCCTTTTCCTATCACCTGTGTCTTCTAAACCTCCCTTCATCTTCAGAGCTCCTTTCTTAAAAAGGCCCTTGCGATTCATCAGTTTTGTAATTAATTGTAATAATTGTAGAGAACTCACTCAGGCATTAGTTAGTAGATCAGAAACAAGAGCCCAACATTGCCTTCTGAATTGAACGGGAGTGAAGAGAGATGTGGGAGGATAGTAATTGAGTCTAAAATTACTCTGCTCTGCTTTAATTTGCGTGGAGGTGAAAGAGAATACAGCTATTTTACGTGACACAATGTGTAATAAAATAGTTTTTAGAGCCTTTCAAAGTGGGCAGTTTAAATAATTGATCAATTTCTACAACATATTTGCAAAGCAGAGTGAGTAAAAAGTGTATCAGTTTCACTACTGGAAAATGAATCTGCAAAGCTCTAAACTAAACTAAACACATCTCGAGACTCTGGTTTATATAAGTTTTTTTGACATGCGTTCGAATTGGAATGTGGAAACTTTCATTTTGCGCATTTGAAAGTGGCTGTGTTGCTTGTGTGGTCGTATTTGTACAAGCCTAATCTAATAAGCGCAATAATTCTTTTCACTTTTCACAAGCGAACTAATAATTAACTCCCTCTTATATGATCGTAAGCGAAGTATTATGTTAAATCGTCTTGTCCTGTGATAATAATAAGTGATTATAGATTTTGCAGTTATCGTTGACCGATACGGTTATAGTAAACTAATTGTGTACAAGGGCACTACAAGGTGGGTGCACGAATTAATTATAGTAAGGCTATTGAAAAAGTGTGTAACATAATACAAAGGAAAAAGATGTCATCGTGCATTAATTAGATTCTAGTCTTTATATATCCAGACAGGGATTTATGTAACCATATTCAGCCTTTTCAAATTGAAATGAAAGAGAGACTCTCGATTAAATATTTCTCTATGTTCGGACTGTACGGTTGATTATGCGGAATTAGTAGTATTGAGACTGAAATCGAACTGCTTAATGCTGTCTCACGTGTTTGGGCACACTTGAATTTATCCAACAACGCAGAAGAGGCAAGATGTCTGAAAGTAAGCACAATCACAGTTCCTTAAGTGGGGGAGAAGTGACTCCAGTCCTCGCTTTTAATGGAGGCACCTACGTCCGTCCAAACCGGAAGGAACGGAAAGCCCTCTACTTCATGACTGGAGAGCAGGGTAAGTGAATATATGAGACATCTGGCATTCATGTTTGCACGGAGGAACTAGCTTTTTTTGTTCTTCATTTCTCACACGGGTGTGAAACTCTTTCATTTTCATTTCAGATGTTGAGGATGATGAGAAGAAGCCGGAAATAGGGATGATTGGAGGAGGGTCTTCTTCTGCCTCTTCTTCTTCTTCTTCATGTAAAAGGCCAGCTGGTTCAGAGGAGTCTGGATCCTGCTCCAAGACAGGAAAGACGGAAGAAGTTGTTCCCATCCTCAAGGTTTCGCCTTGTGAAGCTGAGGGGTCTGTCGTGAGAATGAAAGACTTGGACCTGGACCTAAGCAGTATTTCTAGCGGGGGTGTAAATAATAACTGTAGCAATTCATTGAGTACCAATTCTGAGGAAAATTTCGAGTGTTTTGGGCAAGGGAATGAGAGTTTCTGCTCCAACAATGATGGATCGAGTCCCAGTAATCTCAGGTAATCCCAAAAATATATAACAGAATTTAATTTCGTAGTGGTTTCTTGGATTGAAATTGAAGGAAAAATGCGAGCATTGCTAATCAGCGAATTTCATGCTTCATTTCTTGCATGTATATCTCGTTTTTGACAATCAGTTGGATTACATACAGGCAGAGCAGAATGAGACGAACGAATGAGAAGAGTGAAATTTGGTCAATTTAAATTCAAAGAAGTTTAGTTTTTGACATTTTGTGGTAGTTTTTTTCAATCCCATTACTTTGGGATGTAAAGCTTTAAATGGCTAATTTCTGTCTTGTCTCATCATGCCCCATGACTCACACTACCTGGACTGGACAACTCTTGGGGTTACATACATGCAAAAGACCTACATTAGCATTCAATGAGGCATTGTATGAGTGGCATTTACTGATCTATTGTCTGAACGCAGTCACAATTTTAAATGCATTCTATCTTGATCTTGAAGTTATCCTTAATTACGAAAAACCAAGTTTCTTTTAAAAAATTAGCATGCTTGCATTCACTCAAATTCTTGATGCTCACCGTCGTCACCATCATCACATCATATATTTTACAGAGTGTAAAGATGAGAGAGAGTAGTCTTTTAGGGATAAAATATAATAAGCAAAGTAGACTTGAAGTACAACTTGTGAAATAAAGTGATGATGATGAATTGTGAGAGTTTGTTCTTCGTTGTTTTAAGTTGCATGCAATATAAAATAAAATAAAATATAGCTCGTTCGTAATAATCAGTACGAGACAATTGCAATACTTTTATAGGGGCGGTAGCGGTTGCAATTGCAATTGCAAACTTACACACTGAAGCACTAAAAAAATAAGTAGGTATGAATTGCTACTTCAACTTTTCAATTGTCTCACATTCATTGCTAAACCACTCAAATCCTTAACTCTCTTTGTCTTCCATTTCATATGCCCTCATCATCATCTTTCTCTCTTCTCCTCACCTCATTTTTCATTCATTATTATACTTTCATGTTTGTGAAGAAGGCAGGCACATTGTGCATTTGTCATCCGTCCAAGAGACTTCCTTGCCTATCCTCCGTCCACAAAAAAAGCTAAAACCTGTGACTTTTGATTAATTATAGAAACCTCAACGACTCCTCGGAATTAGTGGAAACTGATGAAAAAAGAGGATCCTTGACACGGAATGGATGGACTCGTACTAGTCTAAGACGAAACGCTGCTACTAATAATAGGTTTGTTTGTAGTAGACTTCAAAGTGAAAGCAAATTGTTTTAAAGTTGGAATTAATTGTACCACACAGTGTGAATGGCGGTGCCGAGGGTATGAATCAACAGCGTCGGTGGGGATCTTTTCGCAACAGGTATTATTATTTTTGTATTCATAACCTTTTTTACTACAAACATTATCGATAACTCCACTCACTCTTATCAGAACATTACACTTGGCATTACACATGCATGCAGTGATACAAATGACTCAAAAGTCTGGCATCTTTTTCCTTTCTTCAAAGGCGTAATGAGTATCTGGCTTTCGAATTGTTGTTATTCTTGGGAGAGGAATAGGCAGACACGTAATGTTTGCATTCCCAGCATTCTTTTCTTTTTTAAAACTATTAGCAAAACAAAGCAGTGTTGTAGTACTAGGATTACATGTGCATAAATAAATAAACGCATCCTCAATCCTCATATGCACCCCATTGCTTCTCTTTTAGTGATTACTTCAATTGGGAAACGTTTTTTAAAGTGGAGAAGAAGAGCAGAGTGCAATAACAATTCATTATTCAGCGAATGAGAATAAAAAAGGCAAAGTGTAAAAAGTCGTGTCAGAAGAAAGGGAAAAGGAAGTCAATCCTTTTGCCATGTTTTATTCGTATTTTTTGAACCCATCTTCCCCTCTGAAAATAAAACTTGACATGAGACAAGAGGAAGTTCATTTCTTTCTTCGGATTGAAATGAAAAGTGGAAACATATGGATCTCAATTGGACTTTTTGTATCCTTAGTCTATTTTTTCCATGTTTTTATTAGCCTCATAGATCACTCATTTTAGATTTTCCATGCGCTTAAAAAGATGAAGCAAAAAGCGGAGATGAGAATCGTCTTGTGGGGTTGAATATGTCTCATCTTTTTTTGTGTGGAATTCCTGGAAGAACGAAGTGGGATGTGATTTTTGAGAATGATATCCTTGTTTGAGGTTAATTTTCTATTCAAGCAAAAACAATTACTCGCTAATAGCTTGTAGTGGAGCTTCGGTGTTATTTGCTATTCACAGCATCAAAATGCAGTAATATTTTTAACCATCAACATTTTAGCTCAGTTGTAAAGTTGCAGTCTGGCATGCAAAGTTACGCATCTCAATGCTAGCTAGCCAAGTTTTATATATGGGATACAAAGTTTTGTAACCTACTCCTCTATTTCATACAACGTGACTAATTATATTGTCCAAATTGAAATTGCGACACTCTAATGAATCTCTACAAACGCAAACATTTTTTATGTTGTGGCCATTATTGTTACAAACCACAAGTGACTGACAGCAGCATGGCTGTAAAGTGAATACAGTACGTTCAAGTCATAAAACAAAATATAACCTCTTTCATGTAATAGCTTCTCCAAGTTTTAATACTGACATTGAGAACACCATACAATTTGCATACAAATATCCCTCTTTTTAATTTTTGTAAAAAATGTGACGTGAAATTAAAATGATTCCTGCGAGGCCTCAGAACCATTCCTTTCCATTGTAAATGCGTAAAACCACAACCGTAGTGTCAATGCTATTGTGCTGTGAAAAATGTAATTTTCCTATTTATTGTTTCACAGTGGAAGACGGGGAGTGGGGGTGGTGGCTGCAACAACACCTTCCTCGAACGCTTTAGCTTCACAATTGTACCGAAGTTCCAGTTACCACTCGTCTGGCCGTAGTTCGGCTGGAGATGGAGAGGAAATGTACTCCGACAGTTCACTTGAGGGTGAAGTCATCGATCTCACCAAAAAAGTATGACATAATACTCATTATAAGAAACTTTGGCAGAGTGTCACCCTAAACTTGCACATTTGCTTGCAGGTGCATCATTTAGAAGAAAAATTTAGCGTACTGGCAGAAAACCAAAATGACGTGGATGACAGATACACAAGGGGTAAGCAGGAAAATACGGAACTGAAGACAAAGTTATTTATTCTGGAAGAACAACTTCGTGATGCCGTGAGTGACCATAAAAAATAACTAACCGTGTACATTATATAACCAACGTTGTATCGGCTTTAGGAACAACGCGCTGACGAGAAACTCCGCGAGGAACAGCGACGGAACAAAGAGGCTGTGGCAAGGTTAGTAAACGACCTATTGTGACCAATAAGATTTTCATGTCATTCCTATTGACACTGTAGAATGGAGCGAGAAAAGCAGTTACAATTGGAGAATGTGGAGATAAAGCAACAAATGATGGAGAAAGAATTGTCCATAGCGAGGATTGATGTGAAGCGTTTAGAGGGCAGTTTGGAACGTGAGCGCAATGAGAATAACCATTTGGCAGACAAATGTGGTCATTTGGATAGAGAGATCTCCAGTCTTAGGGAGCAAAATCGTGATCTTCTCAACCAAAATCGTATCGATAGAGAAAGTATGGCTATTGAAAGTGCAGGGTCACAACAGGTTCGCTGAACATTTATTACGATGTAACAGTCCTATTTGCTAACCACAGTTCTAACTTAATTTGTAGGCTCTCGTAGAATTAAAACGTCAATTAGAAAGCCTAAGTCACTTCCACATGAATGGTTCCAATAATCATCATCATCACAGTCTAAACAGACAGGAGTCAACTGATTCAGACTTCACAGAACTTAAGTCAAGACTAAAAGAGGCTGAGGATGAAATAAGGAGGCTCAAAGTGTACAATAGACGTAAGTTTATGCTAAAAATGTAACTGTATTGTATTGACTGAGGTTTTGTTTTCTCCTACAGAATTAGAAGAAGCAAATGAAGAGCTCAATGCGCAGCTATTAAATCAAGGATTGGAAGATGGACGAAATCTATTACAGAACCTTAATTGTTCAGCAGTGTCCAGTGAAAATAGTTTGGCTGCGGAATTAGAAGCCATGTCCAATGAAGAGGTGAGTTGGCTTGAACTTGTAATGTCTTTTCTTAATACTCGCATAGCATGGTTTGGTTTTTCCACATTGCCATCCCTTTTATAAATTACCAAGGGCTTTTTTGTGATGTTGCTGATAACGCTTTCGTACTCACTTTCACTTTTGCCATCTCTCATGCACTACTTTTTCCACACTGAAGCATTAATCCATGCGTTGTATGGGGAACAACAAGAAAGTAAAACTTACCCTGTGTTTGCAGAAAAATGAATTTGGATTCTCCGAAACACAGACAGAGCAGGAATCCTGGGCCAAGGTTGTACAAGTCATTCATATTCATACAATCAATGTTTTTTCTTTGTCGAATGTCTCACCTTGCACCCCATTGCACCCCCAAATTGAACGAATAAGTGTTTCTTTCGATTGCAATACGCACGAGATATGCAAGAAATTGAACAGTCCTTCTTATTGTGTTGCAGATGAGGAATGCCCTGAAAGACCAGAAGGAGTCCAATCACGCCCTAAGAGCTTATATCGACAACATTCTGCTAAACATTGTGGAACACTATCCCCAATTGTTGGAAGTTAAGAACAAATCATCAACGGGAATTGTATCCAATTGACAAAAGCTCTCTCATCGTAGAAGCTATTCAAATCTTTAATAATAATTGATACGATACTTTTTTGTATCTAAATGACCTAAAATGCAATCTGCGAGATTGTTTTGAAGAACAAGCAGTACGAAATGCTGCGTATATTTACAATACCGTCCATATGAAAAAGGTGAGAGCACAAAAAAGTATAATAGGCTAATTTTCTACAAGAAATATTTTGTAAATACGCTCTGCGTCAAGTCAAGAGTTGTAAAGTCGCATGATTAAATAAGCGCACGGAATGAAGGCCACTAAACTAAGATAAAAACTCTATTTACGTACTACAGATTAATTGTCAAAAAACGGTTTGAATCGGGATTGTATTACTAAAAATATTTATCGAAATTGGAAGTTCCTTCTAAGACAGGATAACATTTTGTCATACCATTCAAAAATTAAATTGTGATACCTGAAATAAAGAAGCGAAAATGTTGTAACTACTAACCAATTTATTCTTTAAGTTCTTTACATGCAAACAATCTTTTAAGTTCAGCATCAAAGGATCCTGATTGAACAAGCTACAAACTACATATATAACTATGATACAAAACTACACTGGTTTGTCGTAATACTTGAGAAATCACAGTTCCTGCTGCGTGATAGATAATGGAAGAACGGGAGCTACTGAAAACGGTTTGGTATCAAAATACATATAAGCCTCCTATACAGCGTCTTCGATTGTGTGCCATATTTTATGTCGCATTAAGTAAAACACGGAATTATGTGTCTCCACCCGTTTGATAACCATCCTCGTGATTGGCACTAATGTGTGGAATAGAATCCACTGAAGAGGAGTGGGGCACTTCATTTTCGTCATAACTAGACTGAATGACGTGGTTACTTGTCACCATATCCTCGTGGTGGTTGATTATCGGGTCAGGACAGCCTTCGATTGGTTCGTATTCTCTGTGATTTCTGTTTTAAAGAAAGATTCGTATTGAAAGCAAGCAATTTTCGATAGTGGCTCAGTTATATACCGGTATAAGATGTAGTGTTGAATCATGAAGAAAATGTCAAAGGTAATGGAGAAAAGACCAAGTCCGAATTTCGTAAAGTCCCCGAAAATTGAATACCAATCATCTAAAAAAGGAGTACACATTCTTAGAATGGTCATTGTAGGGATACAAAATATTTAAATGCACGCACTGTGATTGTACGAAATCATAAGCATTTGCACCATGCTGAATATTCCACCGGTAAAGTCCAATAGCACGTTTCCAATACACCAACCGGAAGTACTTTTCCTCGTGTAGTTGAGGTACGCCTACACGAATAAAAATAATAGTCTAAACAAAGTCTTAATCTTAGCCATTCACAAACCATACCTGTGGCACATATTTGACTAAAGTGATAAACAGTTTAACGTAGGAGCAACAGTTGAGAAAGCTTAACCACGTAATGGCATTACTCACTGTCACCACGAACATGACAAACAGAAATGTTCCAATTCCACAGAGCATGGAGCGGCCAGAGTAGGACAACGTCTGCGATCCTCTCTGCAATATGAATCATGTAAGTCTCATCTGAAGGACGACATGGTTGGATGGAACTTACGTCGTATAAAAGGCACTGAAGACCAATGATTCCAGAAGCAATCACAGCATGGAGGGAAAAAATCACATCGTTTATCTGAACAGGAATCACCCCTGTGGGATCTTTGTCGTAGTATTCATCCTAGTCGAAGAAACAATTATTAAAGCACATGTTTACATATGTAATTTGACAAACAACAACCTGAATGGACGGGACCCAGTACAAACCAACGTTGTAGATAGAGTAGACGGTGAATCCAGTGATATTTAGGGAGACAAATTCAAAACTGAGACCTCGAACGCTACAAAAACAGTTACAAAAATGATATAATCATAAGCTTTGTAAAATGGTGTACATTACTTACCTCTTTCTTCGAAAATTCTGCACAACTTGTGGATAAAACGAGAATGACCATGCGACAAAGTACAGCCAACCCACAATTTCACAAATAACGGCGAGAGCCTCCAATTTGTATACAGCAATCCTCAGAAACAAATCTTTTGCGCTACAATTTGTAAAGAAATGTAAATAACAAATTCATTTAAGACTAAGGGAAACGGAATCATACCTATAATTACCAATGGGTGGATCGAGTTTAGAATGTAGGACAAATCTCCCTGCCTCCTTTGCCACAATTTGAATTTCGGCTGAGTGAAAGTTGGGTTTTAAATTGATGTTTGGGAGAGGTTCAATGATGGAAGAATGAATGAAAATTAGTGTTGCATTCGTGTCATTGAAGACAGTTAGATATGTTGGCCTACGACACAAAAATTTCATTTAATGTCACTTCTTGTTTGGAGTGTTCTTACGTTGCAATAAGAGAGAAGCCCTCATCTTCTCCTACGCGAAGGGAAAAGTCTTTATCTGTCCCTGACACATTGAACCGTAAAGGGGGTTCCTCATCCACCTCATCTGCATCTATAAAGGAAATCATTGCAACCCACGTTCGTATAAAAAGTGTAAAGTCTTACAAGTTCCTTGAGTGACCAAAGCTCCCAGCAGCAGCAGGAACACCAATGGATTTACTGCGGAAAACATATTTTGACAGTGTCTTCTTTCCCTTCTTCAGTCTCTTAATTCATTTGTAAAGTCTAGAACACAAAATTTCAAATCAGTTTCTCGTCATAAACTTAAGTCTAATTTGACTGGGCGTTTAATTAAACTAATTGACAGAGAATAACAATAATGTTACCCGCCTCTGCACTGTAACTAACTGCGCATACTTTGATTTGGATATGACTAATGACTAATGGCAGTCGTAATTCTCATTTACGCACACAAGTACAATTGTCCTCCAACAAATGGTAAATGAAGCATACGCTTTTGGTTGTCTGTACTCAAAATTATGACTGCCAAAGTTTCTGACGTTCTTTTTATGTGTTCTTTTCTCATCCTCACATTGTCGCGTGTTTGTACGCACTTGGCTTATCCGTTTAAAAATTTAATGCATATGAAATGAATGCATGTGCCACTTACCTTCTTGTTAAAGTTCTTGTTTTCACAGAGGGAGCAATACCCCACTCACGTTTCTTTATATACTGTGTGTCACTTCATGATAAGATAAGTGAATGAATGAGGCT
>JAQIWU010000755.1:0-22117 GCA_034696445.1 Isotomiella minor | reverse complement strand
AAATATGTCCGGATTTAAAATTTCACTTTATTGGACACCTTCAAAAAAATAAGGTCCCAAAGCTACTTGCCGTTGTGGACAAGTTGTACGTTTTAGAAACTGTGGATTCAGAAGCGCTGGCGAAGAATTTAAATGATGGATTGGAACGCCGAGGATTTGATGGTAGACTTAACGTTATGGTGCAAATCAACACGAGTGGGGAAGACTGTAAGCGCCTAACCTTTACTTTTGTGTGAGTGATGTGAATAAGGCTATTTTTATTGTCTTTGCAAACTAGCAAAAAGTGGAGCAGATCCTAAGGACTGTGTGCCATTGGTCAAATATGTGATACAGAGTTGTCCAAGGCTTGGGTTTATTGGTCTAATGACCATCGGTGCTTTGGATCCTAATCCTACCGATCCTAATAGAGATTTTAACGTATGTTTGTAAACACTGTTTGATCATGGGAACTTTAAACCTAGTGATATTTTACCCTACAGGAGTTATCTAAATTAAGAAATGATGTGTGCGGGGAACTTGGATTGAACATCAAGGATGTAGAATTGTCAATGGGAATGTCTGCAGATTATGAAGATGCGGTGAGACGGTTGTCAATAAATGCAACTCTCTAGCAATCACTGTGATCTTTTTTTTTCAGATTCGACTAGGAAGCACCAACATTCGTGTGGGCTCAACAATTTTTGGAGAACGACAGAAGTCGATTAAATGAAGCATCAGTGGAGAACTTGCCATTGCGAAGTCATTATCTTAAAGATAGCATAGACCAGGAAAAGTAGGTGCAAATGTCTATTTTACGAATCAAATTCGAGAAATTAAAAGCATTCCTTCCAGTCATGGGTCTTGATGAATACTTTTTATTTATCTTAAATGTAATTAGGCACAGAGGTTGCAAATATTTTGGTAAAAACACATTTTCGATTTTAAAGTTAAAACTGTTGGTCTTAAAAATTACGATGAATTTGGAATAGTTCAAATTGGTTTAAAATTTGTTTCAGAACTTACATTTTAGAAACTTATTGACTGAACGAGTTGAGTGGAAGGTGAAATGTTTCTTACAACTTCTTCTTACTGGAGTCTACCTTGTCAGACACTCCTTCTTGGACTGCATTCGCCACTTTGTCTTCCGTTTTGCCGACAACATGACGTTTGTAGAGTAGCCATAGCTGGAGATGGGGGATGATCAAGAGGGTCAAATTGTAAACCCAGAACTGGACGTCCCAAAGATCAGTAATGACATCTTTCTCAAGCTTGGGATCAAGTGCAGTAACAATAACGCTAAATTGAGCCTGCAATAATGTAAAAAGACAAATTACTCGGTTTGCCATTCAAATGGGACAGGATTTGCATGCATCCATGTTTGGACAGGACAGGACAGTTTTACATACGGGCAATGGAGAGCAATAACATTCAATTATGCATGAACTCCTTGAAAATTGACTCTGCTGTTGAGCTACCCAAAAATTTAGACGGTAACCGTTGAGCCTGGATGTGAAATGTGAACACTCTTGAGAATTGAAGTAATATTCGGCATGCCTTGTCTTGTCATGTCGTGTCAGACATGCCATGCATGTTCTGATTTGATGACTGAAAGTGAGTCGTCAAATCAGATCTGGTAAACTGTCCGTCATTCTGAGCAAAGAATTTTGGCCCTGTTGCTGTCAAAACATGCATGTCCCGACTCCACACTATGTCATCACTTAATAGCGAGGACGTGACCCTCTAGTATGCATATTTAGCGTTAGGTCTGAGTTCTTACATGAAACATTACTCCAGCTTGTGCAAGCGTCATTTCCCAAAGGAACTTGGGTTTCTTCTTTTGGAGAGTGTAGACCAGAGAAACGACTTGCATGGGAAGGATGAAAAACAGGAACATTAGAGTCTGAAGTCTCACGAAAGGGGCAGGGTCGTCGTAAGTCAGAATACGTTCATGGTCCCAGTACTGCAGAAAGACGGCGAATTGGGTGTTCATCACGATCTGTTGTGTCCACAGTCCCATGCACATCCATCATATCAACCCCATGCAAAAGAAAACAGAAAAGAGTTTGGGTTAATTCAATTTCTGGAAAAAAATGTTATCTCTGGGTGGGGCAAAACCCTGACTTTTTTCTTTTAACATCAAATCTAGAGATGAGATGACTTGATACCCATTCATTTGCGTAATCAAGTATTTCATGACTCAGTGCCACAGTAAAAGTTTTACTCGCATGTGGACATGCAAGACTTGACTAACCGTGGCCTTGGTAAAGATTATCCAGATGGAGAGAAGGTATCCAAGAGCAGTCAGATAGTCCAAAACTTTTCCACAAGAACTTTTACTCCCCGACGCAGATTCATCTTCATTCCATTTTGGACGCTTTTCCTTGGTAAATAACCTGCAGAAACAAAGGTTGCAAAAATGAACTATAAACACATTAAATAGTGGATGAATTCATTTTTGGATCTTACGGTATTCCGAAGACGAATGGAACCACTGCCCATGGGCCGTTGAGGAAAGTACAAAACGTGGGATTGTGTCTTCCGCATGCAACTCCAAAAAGTAGTACCTTTGGTAAGAAAAATAGGAGTTCTTAAAAAAAACTAGTAAATTTTAAGCCTAAAAAATAGTACCGTCATTGAATTAACCAAAGCGCTGGCCCAATAGATCCCTGTGCTTCTCCAACTTTGTCTATATCAAGACCATATCATTATCATCATCATCATCATTTCAAATAATAATAAATCAAACAAATTGGCTTATCCATCTCATCTCATGTAAAAACCCTAGACTTTCTCTCTGATGTGAGTCACAGAAGGACTCACTTGCTTTCCCCTCTCCTCAATATTCCTTATGCCTTCACTGTTTGTTTCCTTTCTTTCGCATGCCAAAGTATCTATCTGCATATTATTCTACTCCCTCACGAATATCTCTGCTCGCAAAGACATGCCAGCAGCAGTGGAAAATCAAAACTCTTTGCAGAATGTGAAAGTACGGATGGGTGAGGCTTTACTTTATCATTGAGAAAAATCTAATTGAGGAAACATGGGAGAATTTGATGGCATGGCCGGCCTGGTCTTTCTTTCAACATAACTTATGAAGTCCTACGTGGATGGAGGGGATGACGATTATTATGCGAAAGAAAGGATACAAATCAAGTGTCGTAAATCCCAAAGAAAGCAATTATCATGATTGCCATTAAGACCAAAGATAGCCGAAATGGCCAAAC
The DNA here is from genome assembly GCA_034696445.1 of Isotomiella minor. Classification (NCBI taxonomy): domain Eukaryota; kingdom Metazoa; phylum Arthropoda; class Collembola; order Entomobryomorpha; family Isotomidae; genus Isotomiella; species Isotomiella minor. The sequence goes on along the minus strand of JAQIWU010000755.1, from coordinate 18,914 downwards.
CCATGAAATGAAATGAAAGAAAAAAGTGTTAGAGGATGGATGGACTACAGAAAGAAAGTATGTAATGTGTTAGTCAGTCGGTTGAGTGTGTGAGAAACAGAAAAGACTTTGAGAAAGGATGGCTTAAATTTTCTTACCCGTTTGAGATTTGGTAGATGAGGAAAAGATAGAGGAAGTAGAATCCGGTTCCATCATGGGCACAGATAGCGTTTCCCCATGGCGACTGCAAGTAGGGTTCTCCCATCGCCAAATAGACCGTCATGAAGCCCTTAATATAGCCGTGATATTCCAGGGTGATAATTAGGTCAATCATGCTCGTAAACGTGAAGAGAATGAAGGCTATAAGGATCAAACATTAAGTGGTCAAACGTATCATTTGGCATGTCCAGTGGCATTGCATAATTGCTCCTGTTGAGTAAAGTAATTTTAACTTACTGTAGCCAGCCCAGGTCTTAAGCTTGATAAATTTTGAAATAGCCATGGGAACTGCCAGGAGAAGAACAAATCCTGTGACTGCCATAGCGGGTATCATGAACTGCAATTTATACAATTGGCAAATCAACACAGAAATCAATCGTATTTTCTAATAACGCGAAATGCTAAATCTCTAGGATTTTTCTCATAGTTCTCTGGTGCCTACAGACAAGCAGTGCTTCCAGTGTCGACGCAGGATTATTGCATATTGAGACAGTAAAGATATTTTTCAACGTCTTGCTAAATTGACTTTGTAATTTTCTTTAGCAACATACAAAATGGCACAGAATGTAACGGCATCTTGACACGCTGTGCTTTGCGAAGAATCGTAACTTATCGATGAACATGAGCAAGTTTGGAGTGACGTACCTGAGGGCTGAGTTGCTCAAACATGAAGTTGAAAAGGTAAAGAAGAGGAAATGCAGAAAAACTGACTAAAATGGAAAGCTTGACGTCTGAAAAGTCTTTAGAGATTCTTGTTTCCTCTGCCCTCTCCATTTCATCAGGCTCCGGCTTGAGAGCTTCTTGTAGATTTCTCGAGGAATCGTTGAGGCTTGCTGTTGATGTTGAAGCACCATTTTTACTGTCTTTCTTGGAAACTTTTGTTCCTGATCCTCCGCCTTCACCCATCCTGCCCGCTTTTCAATTTATTAAATCTATTACTTAAACCTGTCCGAGTTAGAAAATGAAAAGCGTAGAGTAACGTTGAAAATAGGAGTAATCACTTCGACAGTACAAGCCCTACTGCTGAGAATAAATTCGTCTGCCTTGAAACTGTAAAGGTTGGTAATTTGCTTAATCAATTTAAGAATGACCGGCTCCAGTTCAGGTGGATTGACTGCCTTTGATTGGGCCCAACTTAAGTGGAATACAAGTAGATAGCTAGAGGTCAATGCATCTGAGGAAGATAAGGCATTTAAATCCATACACATAATGTAAATGCAAATCAATCCATTGCCCTCAGCACTATCATCATGAAATCATTGGCCACATAATCGTAATTTGAATTGAATAATCCTTCGCCCAGCCATGTGAATTAAGTTTACCCGCAGTACATCTTCATAAGGTACTGCAGGCCTAAGTTCCCTCTGAAGGTTGATAGCCTATGTACAATTAATTACAAATATAAACGTACCTAGTAAAATACGTTGTCTATTATTCACAAATAGGACATGGGAAAATCATGACAGAAAGAAGTTTAACTCGACCATGGAAAACTGCATCTTGCAGGAAATCAGTATCTGTTTCAGGACAAGACATTTCTGTATGAAAAATCTAAATAACTTGGTTTTATTTGCATGAATAATACTTGTAGTTGCACTGCAAATTAATGCTTTACCTACGAATGTACTTCGTTCACTCGCTCATTCTCATTGTCAACCGTCTTAAGTTGCATGTTTCTTATCGCACATTCGCGCATTTCATATTTCTGTCCCTGCTATTGCATTAAATATCCTCATACTTTTTAATTTTGTTATCTTTATTCGTGGGAAATGACAGGAAAAGCATAAAATACAACTTCCAGAAACTTTGTGATCTGCTTTTTGTTTGGGGAAACGTATTGAAAAGGTCATGCATTAAGTTTGCTTTATGCATGACCTTTATCACATGCATGGTCGTGGTGATAAATAGAGGCAAATTATTTGTTTTCCCTCCACCAACCACGAATGATTTTGCTTAGATTCATTACATATTTTTGCATGAAGGTAGGCATTCCTCGTTCCTGCAGGACTTTGATTACAAAAATATAAAATACACGCCCACTTCTTATGCCTTAGATAAGTAATTGACCGGACCACACTTTCCAGATATACGAGATGTGTACCATACCGTCCAGTCGAATAATAATGATTCTACTTCTTGTGGCGTTTCATTTGTTTTTTAGTGTCGTTTAGTATACTCCGCATCAGTTGATCTTCCATTGCGATTTGCTTGGCGTGCCAATCATTAGACCTTAGTCGAGAACCCCGTGGGGTCCCTGCGTCCCCACGTTGTTGGCTGTTGGCGACTGACTGTAGGGTCAGAAACCACAGGACTATCATATTGTACGTGTGGTTAGTTCAGTGGCAAGTGCAATATCAATGGCTTGCAAAAAGCACCCTGCGGTGCGCAGTTTTATAGATGAAAGCACAAAACATTTATTTTGGACGAAATTTTACTTCACTTGCTGCAAGTTCCCTTTGCCATCTTTTCACTCGATGCATATACTTAACTTACACCAAGGAACTCCTCCGTATGGGTTTTGCCCTTTCTTCTTTGCTTTGAATGTGTTTACACGTTAGGTATTATGCGATGACAAAAAAGTGGAAATTAATATTAGTCGGGGGGAAAGGGTTGTTGTTCATTAAAAGTTGTTGGCTGGCCAAAAGTAATATAAAGTTACAAAGGCCTTTGGTGTTAGAGCCTGGTGAGTATTTTGCCACCATGGGCGCTCTTCCTTTTCTCTTCTCTCTTTTTATTTTAATCTTTCTTTTCCTTTCTTTTTGCTCCCTTTCCTTCTCCCTTATTCTGGCTCAGCAAGAAGTTCTCAATTTTAACATTTTCCATCTTGCCAAACCTGAAAAGCCAAATCTAATCTCACTTGGCTTGGCTTCTTTGGATGGTAATGGTGGCTGACAGTTCTCTACACTGGATCTTCTCTCCTCAAATAAATTACGCATTAATGGGTAATCATCAGACCGAGGGTGAAAGTAAGCAAAAATATTCTTGACAAAAAGTGTGACCGAGTGTTGCGTTTTTTTTTCCTCTAACGGCTTTGGCTTTTGAAACATTCTAACGTTGGATACTCGGTGGCTTGGTGAAGCTTAATCTTTACATGACATGACCCTTTATAATTTAGAAACCCGACAAAACCCCTCATTGATAAATCCCACCCAAATTTACAAACTATTTGAGAAACACTATGTTGTTTTAAGAGAATTGTAGCGTGCTTTGACTGATGTGGTGCCATGTCGGTTTATTGTTCAGCTCGACATGAACCCTCCATTTGTTAAACATTAAAGAAAGTGGTTACTTCATTTTATGAGCGTCATTATTTGCCAAATTTATATTATTTTTCACTTTGAATTAGACAGATTCAGGACGTTATTATTTAATACAAACTATTACCACTTATGCTTGCATGGATGACATGGAAAAAGAGTGCGTGTGGCAAATGAGCCGTTAGTAGACTTTCTTTGGTGAAAGCGTGGTGCCTGAAAATGGTATTTAGGTATTAAGGTCACCACGCCACATAACAGTCAAAATCACATTTCAACCACTTCTGATGAAGATGTCAATAACACTTTTTATTCCTATTAATAATGTCATTATTTCATATGACCGCATTACACACCTTTACAGTCTTCTTCGCTGTTCCGTGAAGAAGTATACCTGTCAAAGAGAAGAGTAAGACAGTGGGAACAATCGGCTCATCAGAGCTGAAACAATCATTATTATTACCCTCATCATGCCATTATTCTTTGCACTCCATTCTTCAGAGTATTATTAATGGGGTGGAGTAACCTACAAGGTAAAGCAAAGGAGTCAGGTCAAGTCAGTGCAACTTAACTCAATTCAATTGAGCCAACTTAACTTTCTCCACTGGAAAGACAGTGAGTGCATGAATGCCATGCCATAACTCCGGCTTTTATGTTGAAGACATATATTCTAGACATGCACTAAAAAAGTACCTTTCGGAATGCCCCCCCACTCTTGCTTGCATGCATAGTATATTACCAGTGAAAAGTGTGCAAATGTCCCACGCGTTGAGTGCTTGAATCAGTTGGATTTTGCAGAAATTCTTGTGGCGTATGAGTCTAGCTCCGCTGTGGTAAAAAGGCAACTCAGTATTATTGAACCAGCTCCTTACATCACGCATTCATACATTCCAAACGGAATCAAGTCTGCCAGCCAAATAGGAACAGGTCTAACTGAAATGATGTGGAAATAATGCAGCGTCCGAAGAAAATGAGGGAAGAGCAAAGAGTAAATCACAAGAAGTGAGCTGGTTGTCTCGATCTCGATCGCTTATCTCATATCAGTCTTTTTATGAACAAAAACTGAACTGCACTCCACCACTGCATTAGAACTTAGAACCACCAAAGGACTACATAGCCGTCAATTTACTCCATGGCATTGTACTTGTATTAAAATAACTCACTGGGATTCAGGGTTTCTTTGGTGTTCAATGTCCAACTGGACAGGACACTGAAACAGTTGGTGAACCTGCAACATTTGTGACAAATGATGATGAACAGTGAACAGAGAGATGGTTTGGAAGTGTCGATGAGTTTGTTCCAATCCATGATACTGGAAATCTGATCATCTATGATTAGCAGGATTCGCCGTTCTTTCCAAGATAAAGTTGGTCGATGGCGATAAAGTGGTCGTTCGCTCACTAAGCATGTAAGCCAATTAAGGTGAAAGATCAAGAGAAGCTTAGACACTTTCTCCTTCGACCTTCCTTGATCATTATTTGATCGAAATATCTACTACTTGCAATCCTGCTTCCCTTTCCCAGTGTGCCCACTCAAATGAATGGCTGGATAGCTACAACTGACAAAATGTTATAAATTTATTTGCAGACCATCAAAGAAAATAAATGAGCCTCTGAGACACTAACGAGAATTGCATTGTCATTGCCGGCGACAAGAGTGCTGCAAGCTTGCACCACTTTCACCACTTTTACTTTCGTGTGAGGACGAGACGTTCTGTCTAATCTTGTCCCACGATCTGTGGCATGTGTGTGCATTTAGTTGTCCATGATTCTGCTTTTCCCAAGGTGGACGTACATTGTTATGCCACATTCAGGAAGCAGCCATAGCACACATACATATGTATGCGGTCCATTTCCTAATGTTGGCTTTGTTTCGCTTCTATAAAACTGCAGCCAAGGGGTTTCCTTCCTCCAACAAAGGTGTAGACAAACAGCCACATTCCGCAATCCCACAATTCCACAATTCCTTTTGCATACATGCGCACCAATCTTAATGGAAACGAACGTTATGAGAAGCATATAATAATGGAGCATACAACGAAGTGCATATCTATGCACAATACGATTTGCAAAATTTTTTGGAAAAATGAAAGTTGCACTACAGGATCGGCTTATAACAACTGTGGCAGCTTCATTCCTATGTCTAGTCTTTTCTCCTCTGCATTTTTTGGGGATTGTTTGAATAGAAAACGAAAGCAAGGAAGAAAGTAAGCCAGTGCAGATTTGGTTTTGAACGAGGGAAGTTAAGGATGAGAGAGAGAGAAAGAGGTGTGAAGGCAAGGCGAGTGAAAGTAAGAACCAGAGCTGAGGGAGAAAAGTAGAGTGACTTTTTCATTCGAACTTTGCTAACATTTGTGCGGTAGGGCACCCTCGACGTTTCTACAGTTGTCCTTAGGATGAATTATTCAAGAAAGTCTTCATTCAGATTAATAATAAGTTAAATCGTTGTCATTAGCTCGGGGTTTTCCAGTTACGAAATCCATCTAATTATAAAATCATGAGCAAGAACAGTCAAATCACAACGAAGGGATGAGTGCGAGGGAGTGACATCATTGGCAGAGTGGAGAAAGTGAGACGAATGCAGCATCTCGCCTTTGTTATAAATGGGTGCATCGTACATTTATCCAATCGTTCTTTCAGACCTTCTAAATTAAAACTCATTCTCTCCCACATTAACCTCCGTCTTTCTGCCAACTTCTGTTTCCTCATTGCGTAATTTAGCGCAGTGCATTTCGACAGTTCGGGTTCCTGGTATGTCTGTCTCTTTGTCACCGTCGTCACCGCTATTCTAAGACGTGAGAGGTATTTATTTGTGTCTTAGGAAATATGGTACACACTTTAATCTTGTCGCATCGCATTAGATATTTTATCCCGTTATTGTGTACGGACTGGATAATTTAATAGCTAAAAAGTGCACACCCAAGAAAGTTTTGGAGGAAGAAAAGGAAAAAATAAAAGCTATTCGTTGGTGTTTAGTAAGTCAGTAAGTCATGATGCGGGGTAAGCGACAGTGACAGTATGCATCTTTGATCTTACTTTCGGTTTTCGGACTGAGAAATGCATGCATAGCAAATAACAAACATGCCAAGTTGAAGTTGAAATTCACCACGACCGCAGTACAATCCGTTTTCTTTACTTCTCACTAGTGACGAGTTTTTCAGTCAGTTTCTTGCAAACTTTTTGCTCAGCTTCTTTACTCTCACTCCACCATCCATTCATACTTCCACCTTCAATCTTTCATGGCATGTTTACCTTGTTTCATCAAGTACTTATTACCTTCCAACTAGATACTCTTAATATTCAATTCTGATTTTTATACCATCAAAAGACTCGCTGTGATCTCAAGTCTCAAAGTTTTGGAAATTTGTAGAATTTAGTAGCTTGATCTTGTCATTTAATATGGACACCTTGACACCTACATAACAAAAAATACAGTTTCAATACATAATTGTTTCTAATTGAATGTCAGCCTGTTACACTGATATTAATCGTTTCGTAGCAAAAGGTAAATCTGTGATCTAAAGTGCGAAAGTGAAAGCGAGAAACAGGAAGCGTATCGGTTAAAACCTGCCGTAACCACGTGTATGACTCCAAGTGAAAAGTTGGAACCCAAGCTGATTAATAAATTCCTCCTAAAATGCTGATTTTACAGCATGGAAGTAAAGTGATGGAAGGACGACAATAAAATTGACTTTGGAGAATCTTAAGGGGGAAGAGACTTTAGAATCAGTGTCGTCGCTGCAGATCTTGTAGTTAGAGTGGGTGGTGGTGTTCACAATGGGAGGAGGAGGGGGTGGTGAGGGTGACGACAAACCAGAAGGGAAAAGCGGTGGTGGGACACGTGTGAGATGGGGGCCAAAAAGGGGGATTTTTGGAAGCATCAAACTTTTCTTGAGTCACTTCGGACTTTTCATAGCCCTAATTATATACACTGGCGTTGGAGCTTGGGTAAGTAATTTGTACATTCAACTTCAGAGATACACGTCTGATAGTGTGGTCCTCAGTCAAAAATTTGGACGCTGAAAGTGTTGGATTAAGTGGATGGGGAGGGCGGAAGGTTGATTGTAGGATATCGCTGCCTTGACATATTACTCGACACGACTAAAGACGTGCGTTGTTTTGATAAATAAAATAAAATGTAAAACAAATTCCTTTTTGCTTTTGTGTGACAAGGTGAAATTCTCTTTTGATCAAGATAAACAAAAAGCAAATTACGGACATGTGGACGAGGAGAACTGGACTGGTAGTAGCACACATTTCTCTCCGTATCAAGAAATGTGCAATAAAATTAAATGAGCCTAAACTATTGCCCCAATTTCCTTCGGGGTATGATTCAATTTACTTCACCTTACTTCAACGTTTGCGGTAGTATGTATTTTAAGCGATTTTAACAGTAGCATAATTGCCTATCAACATGTTTACCTTTTGCACGCAGAAGCAAAAACACAAATTTGTTGCATGTTCCAAGTATAGGGACAATAATTTGGTCCGATCATCGTGTCCGCCTGTGTGCAAAACTTTAACTTTTTAAAGTTAAACCATTCATTATTTATGTTTTAATTGCTTTCATCAAGTAACCTTCTTTTATACTTACTTTTGTTTGTGACGAAGAACCTCGAAAGTGTACCACATGTGTAATTAAAGGAAACAAAATCGGCCGGAAGCACTTTAGTGTTTCCTTGACGCTTTTGAAGTACCGCAAACCAAAAGGTCCACTCGCTATTATTATTATGACTCCGCATTATTAATCAAACCTTCTAAAACACTCATTCTGGCTACTTATGCCTGAGGTGAAATTGAAAAACGCAATATTCTTAATTCCACATTAATATTCATACCGTCACCTATATTTCTTACCCCCCACATGATCTCGGTACTTAAAATAAAGCTAAAGGAACAATGTAGTGCGTCGTAAAGCATAAACAGTAACACAATATAACTGACTACATTGCTCCAGACTTTCACTTCCGCATCATCATAAAAGCAGAAAAGGTTGGTAATAAAAACCTGAAATCAAATGCGCCATTATTATTCACCAAAGGAGAGAAAACATAAGAGGAAAGGTGGTGTTTGTGTACCCAAAAGTGTGCATAAGAATTGCAAAAAATCCCCAACAGAAACAAATAAAACTACAGCTCCCACTTCCTCAACTGGAGTTTAGGATTCGTGTAATGTACATATCTCATAGCGTTTCATTTCATTCCGTTTTTACAAAACATTTATTGCCTTTCACGTTTCCCGTCCAGCTTTTAGCATCACTGCCTATTGCCTCGTGGTTTTTGTTCATTTCCATGCACTTTCTTTAGGTTGTGGTAACTTTTCCTTAATCTGCAGAGGCTATACTGTGTTATTGTCCTTTTGCCATTTAAAAAAATAGAGCAAAGTTTGATGTCATCAAATGAAACAAGCAATGAATTATTTCTGTTAGTCTCCGTCCTCATTATCTGTCAATCCTTCATCCTACCAGTCACATAATGTCAACCTGAATTTAGTAAGTGAAAGTAAATTAAGTGTTCAACAAATTCGAAAAGCAAAACAAGGCTCCCGGCAAAGTTTGCAGGGAGTTTTGAGTGTAGTTTTGAGTCTGACAGTATCGTTTGAGTCTGAAGCGGTTGGCTTTTTCACATTTGGGGCACCTGTGCGATTGTTTATTTCTAATCTAAGCTGGAAACTGTCGTAGCTTCATGCACGTAGGTGATGATGAAGCAAGTGAAGAAACCATTACTTCCCTTCCGCACAAACGTGAATAGAAAGTTTGAAGTAGTTTCTGAACTTTAATTCAATGCAGGAGAATCCTTTGTCTTTCCTCCACTCTTTATGTGCATAAAATACTCAGACAATTTGATATTAGCAGAGGGTTGTGCGAGTATTTTAAATTTTCATTCAGTCCCACATCACACCTCGTCGTCGGGAATCCACCAAACAAAGATATCACAAAATCTAATAGATAGGAGATCAAGACTGAGAAATGAGGGAGCTGTGAGGGATACAATGAGGACAGTATCACCAAAGTCAATATGCGACGTGGAAAAGGTGCAGGACTGGCATGTTAAGCAGTGTGTATGGATGGAGAAATCTGATAATCTGAATGTCGATTAGCCGGAAAACAGAAAATATTTTTCGCACATCTGCCAACCCAGTCGTTATATACATTATCTAGTATAGGAGGTACAATAAATTATAGACTTCTCTGGACACGGTCTTCTTTTCATGATCGTATTATTGAAGCACATTGTGCAATGATGTTTAGATCATATCACACAAGGAAGATCTCTTTTACAGTATTATCTTTCTTCAGGGAAACAGATTGGATTGAGTTTCGAAGGAAGGTAACCTAAGCTTCCGTTTCACACCATCCACGTCTTAGCAGACAAGTTCGGTTTGCCTGTTGGATGCTGGATTCATTTACCATCATCATTTCCTTCCCCTCTTTCACTTTGTCTATATTCGAGCTTTGTTAATAATAACTCCATGCCTTTCCACGTCCTAATTCTTCCGCACTTTTTTAAGGTTTCATTTGTTCTTGTGCGCTCATCGGGTTTTCTGTTCTTGATCATGGAGAATCGTACACTTGTGCTGCTGTCCACACCAGTATTCTGGCTTTAAGAAGAGAAAGTATCTTGTTGCCCTAAATGTACTCCTCGTCTTCAAGTTCATTGATTCTGCTTGAACTTTTACCTGCCCTGCAGCATGCAGCAATGTTGGGTTCGGTTATCCGCTGTCCGTTGGTTTGTACATATCCTTTTCTAGCCTGATCAATTTCTTTAAGATCTTGCTTACAGAAATTGAGTGAACTCTACTCAAAAATAATGTTCTGTGGTCATCTCCATAATCCTTCAAATGATAATTAGCTTCTTGACGATTTCTATCCTCACAACCTCAGGTTTTCCTTTTTAGTTGTCGCTACTTTCATGTATTCATCATGGCGGTTTATTAAATGAACCAAGTAAAGAAGCTACACCATGCCAAATACAGTCAGCAGCCGGTGTACATAAAATAAATAATTTACATTATTGAGGAAGTGTGCTTCACTTCATAACGTGCTGGAGGAGTAGATTTTATAGTTATATAGGTTGCTAGCGAAGGAGAAGCTACTTTCACTTTTATTTTCTCTTAATATGCACCAGCAGAAACAACGATGGAAGTTGGGGTGATGTTGGATGTAGCTGGTTGTTTGTAGGATGCAAGCAAAAGTATAGGTAATACTTGTTTCCTCTCCTCTGTATATATGGTGCAAAAGTAACGTTTCCGCTGTCTGCTTTTTTCATGCAGGAATGCAGTGTTGCAGAAGAAAGTAAATCCACATTCTGAAACAACTTGAATCATTCGGCAGTGACACTCACATTCATCAGAAAAGTCGTTTTTGAACCTGTGACACTGAACATCTTTTACGTTTGATAAAACTTTGTTGACCTTTCACTTCAGACCTTTTTTGTCAGACTTTTTTGCTCCTCCAGTCAGATCAGAAGCTCCGCCATTGCTGTAAATTTGTTTATTCATCAACAACCACTATAAAGTGCAAGTTTAAACATTGCAACACTTTCCCCGTAATGTTCATACAAGGGCCGGTAAGCGATCAACGGTTTAAGCCATGAAATCTTCCTCGCTCTGGCTTCTCTCACGTTCTTCATTATATCGTGTTGCTTCAGTGGCATTCAACAGAGAAAGACGAGAGCAGCGGATGCAAGATGAAATGAAAGCAATAAACGTCGATTTCTCTTATTTACGCTTCTTAAAAATGACAAGATTCTCGATAATGTGCAATGCAACAATAATTAATTGCTCGTTCTTACGTCAAAGCAATGCTTTCAGATTTGCTTAAACTTAACTTGACTCCGGACTTTCTGGCTACATCACCATCTTCCCATCCAAACCATTTTTCTTAAAACTAGTTGCCCCATCATTTTCTTGTTATCGTCGTCCCTATTTTGCACACAGCTGCATCTAATCCACTCGTCAAACATTTTGTACGCTAAATGTTTATCTGAAACTGTAGTCTACTACAGTTGAATTATTTTTTATGCTCTTTCGTGATTTTCTGTACGATACAAGGATGCAATCTCAAAGAGATTTAATACTTTCTTGCGAAACCACATTTTCTCAAGTCACATCAAATTAAACCATCTGTTCAAAGACGACAAGGAATGTCGCCCTAGAGATTTGAATTGCGTAAACTAGACCCTCTGCATTTGATAATGACACAAAATGGCATTTTAATGTATTTATTGCTGCTCCTTAACCAACCACAAAATACATTGAACGCGCTTGATGTGATGGTCGTTATCCAGTCAATACACCTATTTTCCTTAATTAACGTCTAAAAGGAAACGGAAGGAGTTTTCGCACAAGATCTCATGTGAAAGGTTGTAACATGTCTCTTCTTGGTGTCGTTGCAAAAGGATGGCGTGGCATGTATTTATGTTCGCTGAAGAATTCAATGCGTATGTAAGTTTCAGCATAGCATGAATTCCAGTTGTCACATCACCCTAGGCAGTCAAACCCATCTGACTTTCCACCTACTACACACGGAAGTAGTACTAAAGCAAACAAACAGAAGTGAACTAAAGTGCGAGAGTGAGTCCGTAAATTGCTTCTCTCACTTTCATTCACACTCTTAACTTTCACTTCATTGCAACGAAAACCAAGCCAACAACTCAGCGAGGGAATGCAAACAAATTACTTTGACTTGATGGGATATTATGGGAAGGTGCCGGGGACAAGTTCCAGTCTGGAATTAGATCAGTCAGACAACCAATGCAGTGTGGATCTCAGGTTCCTACGTGAATAAAAATTGCGTTTTAATCGTGCTCAAAATATGCCAGTTTTTGTGAGAACACAAGATATTCTGATGTAACATCACGCATTCCGTCACTGCGTCTTCCTGCTTCTCCCGAAATCATGAGGAGATTCTCTTTGTTACGCAATAATCATTCAGTTTTAGCAGACTATGCACAGCATCTTCTTCGTATCGTTGCTTTGTTTTGTTTTTCGTAATTGGGAACGTTCCAATTGTGCAAAGTTCATATTGTACCTTAAAAACATCAATCCCACCGACTAAAACTGACTGAGACGAAGAAGGCAGTTCAGCTCAGTTCATTTTATTGCGAGAAGAGGCTGGTGTAAAAATAACTTATTTGCACTAGTGCCTCAGTCATATATTTTTACAACTTCTTCCCGTAGTATCATTGCAAAAACGAACGAAGCCTTTTAAATACAAAGCAAAACTCATTTTCTACAGGAAAAAACTAGCACCTACGGCAGGTGTTCTTGCGAAGACGCACATCCACTGAAAAGCGATGATGCATGAATAATTATGGCATTTAAGAAAGCTATACACTTTCGATGTTAGTCTTAACGATGCTGGATAATGCTAATGTGATGTTTTCTCCACTTTTTTCTTCTTACCATCGTTGCGTTGCTTCTTTCGTCAGATAATTGCTCAGACTTTGGAAGGATGGTATTGACATTCGTCTACTGAGATGTGACTCGCTGTTTTGCTCTGTAATCCGGTCTAACCTTTCTCTTTCTACGTCATTAAGTTTGAAGTGGGACTCGAGCTATGGTTGTCGAAATAAAGGTCGTTGTACTTTAATTAATGGTAAAATCAACCGTTACTTAACTTTTGCTCTCGAACAGTGGAAAAATATAAAATGTTGAGTGATGAAATGAAGCACCATGGTTTAATGGTAAGCAAGATGTAAACTTGGAAGAAAAGTTGGGAGCGTGCTCTCCTTTTTCTAATCAAGCCATAAGGGGGGTTTCAACCTTCAATCAATTAATGCAAGGCCTCCTCAAAGTAAGAAAAGTAGCTACTCATTTCAAAACTTTTCTGGGGTGGTATGTTTCTGCCAAACTTAAGTAATCCAATTTATCGGCCTAATCGACCACTCCTATTCGAAAGCAGAGCAAACTTAAAAGATGAAAGTAAGTGGAAGATGGAAACCGCAAGAAATTCAGCTATAAACCAACTATAGTTTTATTTGTTTTACTTGTTAAAACGTTACAGAAGAAACTCCGAAGAAGTACCTGCTCGTAATTCATTATTCACAACAAAGCTGTTCAAGCTTCCAGCAGCAGAATGGGCCCAAGTCGAGCCCTCCGTCAATAATGAGCTATTGCTAAATACCAACCCCCGCAGCATTATCATCAAACAGTTACCTTAATTATGCAACCAACTACAAATTCGATGTACATAATATGGGTATAGCCTTTGGATTAAGTTGCCGAAAAGAGCATTGATTACCGTGGTGTTATTATACTTGAGCCTGTTGTGTTATACTCAATCGCACATAATTAATGTTAATCTAGGTTAACAATCTAATCTCAGACATCTTGATGTGATTGATATTTATGTCACTCTAAAGCGTTAATGGTTTTTCCACGCACTACACTTCTGGTGTTACATTTTAAAACCAAAACATTTGCATGCATAGAACAGAGCGTTTTATTATTACTACAGCTTCCGTCGCAACATTCAGGAATTCAATTAGTGAATGGTTTGGTTCATGGTATGTCCTTTCTGCTTATGGATATGGACTGGAGAAAGGACGCAGCAACGTTGAAACGACCCGAAGCAGTTATTAGGAAGGAGGAGAAAAGTGAAAATGAATCAATTAGAAGTCTCGAAGTAAAAGAAAGGCGATGATATATTATTGCATTTTCAGTTGTAGCAAATAGACGTACTCTCACTAATGCAGACAGATTGAGGTCAATTGATACAAGTTAGAAACTGTAGCGATGAGATGCTTTCTTTTTCCTTCTTTCTTTCTTTTCACTTTGATCCTGTGGAAACTACCCACCTTCTGCATTCTGTATCAACGATGCAAGAGAATTTGAATGAACATCCCTAAAATTGTAAAAAGGATACCTATAGTCACACTGGCTATATCAAAGTATGACAGGCTGTGTCATGTCAACTATTTATAAGCATAAATAAATCAAAATGAAAATTAATGACGCAGTAAGTAGTGTTGGAAATAATAATAACCAATCGTAGAAATGAAATGACTGAAAGGTTGATTGATTCATCCGTCCAAAATTGAATGAATTGAGCTAAGAAAGCAGCGAGTAGAAGAAATAGTGGTCACGCCCTTCCTTCCTATTTAATCCATCATTTTCTCGTTTTGCTTTCACTTCAGTCCATTTGTTCAACTGAATAAACGATGTTTGCCCATTCCATTATTCAATGTCTTGAATAACTTTGATTTTTTGTTGCAGGTGTTCCAAACGTTAGAGCGACCCTATGAAATTAGTAGGAGGACATACCTGAAAAATCTAATTGAGGAAGGAAAGGCTAATTTTTCCCAAACTTTATTAAGTGCGTCTTTTGAGGTTAGCCAAATGCTTTAAAAAATCACCGCTGACTATTGACAAGTGAATTTATATTTTAGCCTTACGAAGAATTCAACACGACCGTGTGGGATGCTCTACTTACTTACAACAAAATCGTAGAAGAGGTTACCTCTGAAGGAATGTCTGTCCTTAAACCAACAGTAAAATCTGACTGGGACTACATTCAATCTGCCTTCTTTGCTTCCACTGTGCTCACTACAATAGGTCAGTGCCAAATGCCAAAGAAATTTCGTTTTGTTTCCAGCAATAACGTTCGTTTTCTTCGCTTCTCAATGCTAGACACTAGAATTTTATTGGTTATTCTCTATGGGCTTGTCACAATAGGAAGTTTTCGCGGAATCTCATGTCGTACTTTGGCAATCCAGATGAGAATTTTAATCATAATCTTCATCACAATGCAAATGAATGGAAACACAGTTACAATTCAGCAACTCAGGGGATTAACAGAGTACAATTCTGCATAAAGACAACCTTCAATCCAATCTAAAATGGTTTCGCTTGGCTTGTTCTCTTTCACTGCACTGCAGACCCAAATAGGTAATTAGCTTGCCAAGGATGAACTCGAGTCTTTTGGTCACTAAAGAAAGGAATGATAATGGGCAACAGGAAATAGCAACTCTTTCAAAGCCTTTAAAAGCTTCAGCACCAAAACAACACTTGAAATTTGCTGTTGACTTTTACTTTTTGTGACACCAAACTTACTTTGCGGTAAAGTATAGTTAAGAGACAAACCTCTCTCGTTTTAGTTTTACAATAATGGGAAGCAAGGAATGAAGGATGCGTTGACTAAATGAGGGGTCATTTCGTCCATACACAGGATATGGAGTTTTTTTAGTCCAGGAAACCTTAGGAAGAAAGCAGTAGTAGGTCAGTAGGTCAAAGTCAGAAAGTGTACCAGAACTTTTCCTATGAGGAAAGTACCGTGGAAGGTAGCAACCAAGAGTAACATAGTGAAACAAACTTTGTGATAGTCTTCATTACAAACAAGCATCTATAATAGTTAATATTAAGCTGTGGTAAAAATCGGTAGGATCAACCACTTTTGTTGATCCGTATTTAATCCATTTTTTGGATCCGAAATTCACCACACAAAAAAAAGTTTATTTCTACCAGGACATCGAGACCAACTTTCACTTTAGGAATGACTCTGGTTTAATGCAACACAAAGAATGTAGGGAAGGGCAGGGAAGTAAAATCATAAAGTAACTTAGAGAGTGCGGGAGTGAAAGCATCAGCATCTCATTCACTCTCCGACTCTCGCATTTATTCACAACCACCACTTCTTCAAAGAGATAGGCTAAAACTGTCTGGCTTCAGCGAATGTGAAGCTTTAGCTTAGAATGGAATGTGGTAAGAAGTGGCAAAGCAGGCAAATGGAAGGGAGAAAGTAAAGTAAGAAAGTTTAAAAGTGCCGTTGTCAAATTTATGGTTATTGTTGTACCATCCGCTCCTCTCTCTTCAACTCCACGACTCCTCTTCGCACATTCAACATATACAGCTTGCCAACTACTTAGCGCATTTTAGGAAAGATCAAAAAAGAAAAAGAGATGAGATAAGTTGTTGTAGGAAAAAGTGTAGCTGAGTTAAGTAGGTCCTCGATTGTCTTTTCATTTTTTCTGTAGATGAAACTATTTCAGGCTTTATGCACATAGTCATAATAATAAACTAACTACAAAACTGCACTGATCGGTCGCCCATGTTTTTTTTATAAATGTACACAAGACCATGTTCTCCCGGGGATGGACTGGGGAAAATTGCAGTGACGCTAAGTTGTACTACAAGTCTCACGGATGTGGCTTAAATCAAGAGAACTGTCATTTGGTGGGATGACGAGTTTTGGATTACTTAAGCAAATAAAGAAAACATGGGGCACAGTGAGCCTGTGACCAAAATGGTCTGACTTTGGGTTTGATCTTACCTATAGCCCTCTTTTGTGTTGCAGGTTACGGAAACATGGCACCAAAGACATACTGGGGACGCGTATTTTGCATTGGGTTCGCCTTGATAGGACTACCATTTACACTTACCGTAATTGCAGACTTGGGTAAACTTATGGCCTCTGCAGTTTCTTCATCATACAAAAGCTGCCGTCGCCACTTCCCCAAACAAGTTATCAAAGGGTCTTCCAAACTGAGTAAATTCCGTGGTACGCATTGTTTGCATGTGTGTCGCTGCTTTCCATGCCTTATTTTTTATTACCATTATTTTGTACTCCTTCATTGGTAATATTTGAACGTCGATGATGAAAATGACACGCCACCTTCCGCGATTTACAATTCAAGCCATCAGTTTTCGCCTGAAGGACGTGTTCCATGGCCAATCAAGATGACTATAGAAGCCACATCAAGTCTCCTCAAAAATTGTAAATGGTCAAGCATTGTCTGGTAAAGTCAGTATACAACAATGATTTATTTATTTATTTGCAACGCAATGCATTGCCTCATGAACGTGAATGTAGCGCTGTATGGATACATTCGAAAGCGCTAAAAATACCTATACGTAGCCAGAATAAACTGTCATGGCCCATAAAGCATGGGATAATTGTATGTCCTTTGCATATTGTAGTTGTCACGGTTGTCTGCTATGAAATTCTATATATTTGTTATGCTTATATGTATCTATGTAGCATGTAGATGCTTTAGCAATTTGCAAAATTTCATTGATAAACGGAATGAAGAATATTTATTGGAGTTTGTAGGAGTAGGGAACGGTTACCCAAATGTCCAGTGTCAACCTTCTCTCAAAAGTCCCTTCCAAATCTAAGTTAGCTTTTTTCAAAGAATGCGATTTGTTTCAACCAGTAGCTATGAGCAAGAAAAAAATATACAACCCACACCAACTTGGAAATTGAGGAAACGCCAATGAAACCAAACGTTTAGTCAGATTTACAGAATCATACCAAAAAAGTAGTTCACAAGTTGAAAAGTATTACATTGTAAGTGCGTACTTTCCATTCCTTTCCTTTCTTATTCACCATTGAAGCCTGTTTTATGTTATCACATGTGTCGTTGTCGTAGCTCTTTAAGATTACTTCTGTCCCTGCTTGTTGTCAACCATGTCTCCCTGCTTACAAGAGATAGACGCAGTAGTTGAAACGTAGAAAGTGGAAATTACAATGCAGGGAGACGGAAAAATAACTGGAAAGTCTTTATGACTTGATAAGAGTTTGATGATAGTTGTTTGGTTGTTGTGCAAATAAAATTCTGGACAGTTAGTACAAGTCCCAGTCCCACTCTCAGCCATCCTAGATTTCTCATTTCTTTTGAACATTTTAGTACAGTTCTTTGTTCCACACACAGCCTTGTCCATGGTTTATGGGTCAGCAGCACCACGATTTCGGTGGTGCAACGGAAAGAAACTTACTATTGACATAACGTAGGAAGAACCCCAGTACCTATTTATTGGGTAGAATCAGCTTGAGTCACTGCTTCTATATTTCATCTACAGCTAATTAATTTAATTACTGTACATTTACCCAATCATTTATGTTTTCCAGAATGATGGTTATTTATATTTTTCTGCATCTTTATGTATTACTCCCGCTTCATTATGTATCTTAAATGATATGCTTAAATGTATAAATTTATTGCAACAAAGTTCAGAATGTGCTGCTACTTTAGATGCCATGACCTACATGTTGTATGTAGTTAGTATACTGCGAGTAAATAATATATCGGTATTAAATACTTGTACAAAATCTTGTATGTTAGCTTGGGTACTTGGCTTTGCTATGTATGTTAACATGAAGTTACAGAACAGCATGTAGAGTAGTTTATGTAGATAGTAGTAGATACTATAGTAAATAATCCTGTTGCTATATTTCATCTTTATTGTGTAGAATTTGTAGAAATTGTAGAATTTTACATATTTATAAAAATAGGTACTAATTTTGCTCAAATAATTTAGGAAAATCGGCCACCGTGGGTGCGGCAGTTGGTTCCCTCCTTCTGTACATTTCAGCAGGTGGTTACTTCTTCACGTTATGGGAAAACTGGACGTTCTTTGACTCATTTTACTTTTGTTTCATTACAATGACAACCATTGGGTTCGGGGACCTTGTGCCTGGTAAGCTTTGGATCCTAGAATAGAAGACATACAGCAGTCAAAGAAA
>JAQIWU010000754.1:0-22117 GCA_034696445.1 Isotomiella minor | reverse complement strand
GAAACCACGCTTCTCATATGGTTTCATCTAGACTAAGATTTCCCTCCAATGGACTAGGCCACAAATAGGTGTAATGATGCCTAATATGCTCATGGACATGACAAATGGGACAGGACCCTTGCGGAAGGTCAAAGACACTGAGGTCACATAGGTCAAAGTGATGGAAACCACGCTTCTCATATGGTTTCATCTAGACTAAGATTTCCCTCCAATGGACTAGGCCACAAATAGGTGTAATGACGCCTAATATGCTCACGGACATGACAAATGGGACAGGACCCTTGCGGAAGGTCAAAGACACATAGGTCACATAGGTCAAAGTGATGGAAACCAGGCTTCTCATATGGTTTGATCTAGACTAAGATTTCCCTCCAATGGACTAGGCCATAAATAGGTGTAATGATGCCTAATATGCTCATGGATATGACAAATACGAAAGGGATGGAAACCACGCTTCTCTTATGGTTTTATCCAGATTAGAATTTCCCATTGGATGGATTAGAATAGACTAGGCCACAAATAGGTGTAATGATGCCTAATATGCTCATGGACATGACAAATGGGGTAGGACCCTTGCGGAAGGTCAAAGACACATAGGTCACATAGGTCAAAGTGATGGAAACCACGCTTCTCTTATGGTTTCATCTCGACTAAGATTTCCCTCCAATGGACTAGGCCACAAATAGGTGTAATGACGCCTAATATGCTCACGGACAAGACAAATGGGACAGGACCCTTGCGGAAGGTCAAAGACACTGAGGTCACACAGGTCAAAGTGATGGAAACAACGCTTCTCTTATGGTTTCATCTAGACTAAGATTTCCCTCCAATGGACTAGGCCACAAATTATTTGTAATGAAGCCTAATATGCTCATGGACATGACAAATGGGACAGGACCCTTGCGGCAGGTTAAAGACACTGAGGTCACATGGGTCAAAGTGAATGAAACAACGCTTCTCTTATGGTTTCATCTAGACTAAGATTTCCCTCCAATAGACTAGGCCACAAATAGGTGTAATGATGCCTAATATGCTCATGGATATGACAAATTCGACAGGGATGGAAACCACGCTTCTCTTATGGTTTTATCCAGATTAGAATTTCCCTCCAATGGATTAGGCCAAAAATACATGTAGTGATGCCTAATATGCTCACGGACAAGACAAATGGGACAGGACCCTTGCGGACGGTCAAAGACACTGAGGTCACATAGGTCAAAGTGATGGAAACCACGCTTCTCTTATGGTTTCATCTAGACTAAGATTTCCCTCCAATGGACTAGACCAAAAATACGTGTAACAATGCCTAATATGCTGGTTGACATAACAATTGGACAGGACCCTTGCGGAAAATCGTCAAGTTTTGGGTTACATAGTTCTGAAGAAACAAGATGAGACGGAACGGAATAGCGGGAGTTGGAGGCGATCTTTGTCTTGTGAATCCGAGCTGCGACTGAGAGCGAATCTCCTCCCAACCCAATCTTTTCACACGTGTCTGTAACACACAACGCACGTGTCGATGCAATCAGTCAGCAAATATCATTATTTCGTAGACCCTGCAGCCCTGAAATATTTGACAGTATTAGATTAATTACACTGGTCTTCATCTCCAAACCCACAGTGTTTTGCCGGACCCCAATATTTCATTAGCGAATTTAACAGTTTTGAGCAACGCAGTCAAATAATTATTTGGCGAGACACAAGTAAGTTGTAATTATTCTTTTGTCACATCACAATCCAAAGTGTCTATTTGTTTATTTATTTCTGATTACTTTGTTTTATAAATAGCCACTTTCGCATCACCAACGGTACTGCTGCGGTAGTTCCAGGGCCATGGACGTCGACAAATTTCTGAAAGCCCATTACAAAAACCTCAAAGGAATTGCCCTCAAGACATGTAAATTTATTGTCTTTATGTTTTAAGTCGTTTACAAGTCTGTTTCTTTAGGTCAACAAAGATTGCATCGCATAAAGAGTTTACTTACAACATTTCTTGATCGGACACCTGTCTTCCCCATAAATGATGTAAGAAAGTTGTACTCTTGTGACTCCCAGAAAACGAAGAAGTCATTTGTCGAGTTTAAACGTTTCTTATCGTCCCTACGATTACCAATTCATCAGCACTTCATCACTTCTTTCTTTAACAAAAGAGCAATTAACCTTCGACTGCAGGAGGCGTTGGAGCAGCACCTATCCCACTTTGCTTGCAGATACTTGGACAAGACAGGAAGATGTGTGGCATGCCCCCCAAAGGTTAAACAGCAGAACGAAGGTAGTTGTGACTTTCAAATCGCATTTTGTGCTGATTAAATATGTATTATTTAGGTACAAACGATGGTAGTTCAAATGCTGACGAGGTCTCGCATTCTGACGACCCAGGTGGCCCGGAAGATCAGATAATAATTGACAATGCAGAGAGACGTGTAAAGCAAAACATTTCGAGTTGTGATGGGAACACAACACGTTGCTCCAACCTTGACGGACAGGTTCCAAGTTCAGGAAAAACTTTTTATGGTGCAAAACTCTAATACTCTCCATGCTTTAGTTTGATAAGTTGTATGTTTTGAATGACATAGACATCGGTGTAGCCATTGTTGGAAAATACAAGAACTCTGGTTTTATCCGACGAATAAACAAAAGGTCTTCCACTTGCACACGAGGTATGTCAAATTCGTCTTTGGTGGTTATGAGCTATCTTAGTCCATTACAATGATATCTATTAGACCCTGTTATTCGTAAATCCGGAGACAAATCTTTACTGAAAGGCAAACAAGTCATACCAATTGAACCTTCTGGTCGCCGGAAGTCAGTCAAGTCCACTGTTGAACCCTCGGGTCAAAGGAAGTCAGTCAAGTACACTGTTAAACCTTCGGGTCGACGGAAGTCAGAAGACACGTGTAATGACGCTTTGAAGTTAACGGGACAGCCGACCAAACCATATCGACTTTGCCTCTGCGGTAAACCAGGAAACGCCAGCATGGTGAGATGTGACAACGGAATGAGCTGCGTAGGGAGACGATGGTACCACTTTCAGTTCCGTGATGGGTCCAAACCGTGTGTAGCATTCGTAAACAAAGGAAGAACAAAATGGTTTTGTCCTCCTTGTCTACAAAGTGTAGAATTGGTAAGCTGAATCAGTTATCTATTTTTGTGTTGCTGGTGTGTTATTACATTAAGGATAGCAATAGCCTCTCGGCCAAGCTTCTCCAAATGTGATTTAGGAGCGATTAGGAGTATTTTAATTTATTCACAAGGTTCTATGGAAATCAACTGTTCACCTTTCATATTCAGTCTCACACCATTGTTGTTTAAGTTTCATTTCATTATACATTTATAGTTATATAATTATGTGTTTGTTGCTTTTAGAACCAAGACCACTTGGTCACCAAAAAACAGTACAGAACTCGTAGACGTTTATCTGTAGCTCAGAAAGATGTAAGACACTGCAAGCACTTTTTTGTTGTGCATTGACATTGATCAAAGCAATCATAACTTCCAGATTGCGGACCGCAGCGGAATTGACCATGCTATTGACGATAATTTTAAAAGCTCAACGACAAACATTCGAAAGGAAAACAACCCAACTAGCAAGGTAATTTAAGTTATTATTATAACAAAACGGAGCTTGAATGCGGCATACAAGGTTTACTTTGATCATCTATAATAATGATCTTAGGATCATGCTGAGGATTCTTCTAAGGAAGAGGACGCAAACTGTTCAATCGCAAGTGATCCTTATAGAGTCACTCCATGTGGGTCCCCCTTTCCAACGGTGAGTAATCCTATCTCACTACATGACGTACGATTTATTATTGTGGTTTTCGCATCCATTTGTTAGTACTTTGAACCTCTCGACGATGGAAAGCAAAGCATTATCGAAAAAAATGACGATCAATCTTCCCCTTTGTCCGCTGAAGAGTTCTGTGAACTTATGTGCATTAGCAAAGACATCCTGAACTATACGCCGCCATCCAGCATTACTCTACAAATACCCATAGCTGACTGGCACGAGGTATACGACCCCCAAAAGAACGCATACAAAAAAACAGGTAGTTATGCCGACATGATTAGAAAACACCTCGCCACTCACTCTGATCTTCCCTGCCGCTTCACCGGAAGAGGATACACTGTCATTGGGGCAGACAATAATGACTTCATTGCATCATTCCGTGGCAGTTGTGGAAAGTCAAGATGGCACAGGTCGGAAACTGATGTCTGCCGTGTCACATTCAACTGTCACGTAAAACCCTATGAACAGTCGGACGAGACGGTTCAAATTATACTCAGTCTGCAAGGCCCCTTCGTCCTATTCCAAAGACTGAACTGTACATCAACAAGAAAAAAATGCAGGGAGGAAATGCAGAAAATTCTCGAATTCCAGTCTCCGTTAGAGCATCACCTTGAAAATTACAAAAATGTAACCGACCTGCAAAAGTTACATAACCATTACGTCACAGCTAGTTTAGCTGCCGAACAAAAAATGAAAAGCGAAATAAATGTGAAGAAGAAAGAACCTTACACCAATTCCTGCTCCGCACTTCACGAAATTGAAGCCAACCTTCGGAAGGACAGCAGGTTCCAAGACAAAACAACCACGCACAAATCAATGAACGGCTACATAAAAAGAAATATAGACATTCCAAACAAAGTTACTGTTGGCTACAGCGTTCATCAAGTTCGATATCTTTCCAAATGTACATATCTCAACTTAGACGCGTCAGGGGGGTTGTGTGATGATGAGGAGGAAAACGGAGAAAAAAAACAAGTCCTTGTACATGCACTTCTTGGAAGAAACTTAAAACTACATCTGCAAAACACTTCCGTTCTCCATAGTGTCTCAACAAGAGGCGATGTGCCCACCTGCTCCTTCTTTTTGAGTGACATGTTTAACAGTGTTAGAAAGATAAAGAGTGATTGGTCACCGTATGTGATTGTTACAGACATGTGTTTTGCTTACATGCATGCAACAACTCAGTCGTTGAACAACGAATCAATCTTTGATTATGTCAACAGATGCTACAAAGTATTGTTCAATGGAGAACAATTTCCTAACTACCTACGACAAAAAACTGTAATTTTTCAGTGCACCACTCACGTTCTCCATGCTTTGGCCACCGCCTTAAAGAAGAAGAAGATTGAACCATCCACATCGGTGCTTGCCCTTCATGGTGTGCAGCAGCTCATCGATGCAACGACGAAGGACGCAGTTCTCGCTCTCTTCGGTGCCTTCATTAAACTCTTTGGGGACTCTACACTTTCGCCAGAAAACGTAACCCTGAATTGTGACATGCTGAGAGGGTTAGAGGATTTAAGAGACATCGAAGATGAATTATCAGAGGATAGACTTTTCACACTTGAAGAGTCTAAAAATAATCGATCGGTCTCACTCTTCTACCAAAAATTTCGTCAACTCAGGCAGGATAATGCCGTTTCCCAAAGTAATATCGGTTCGAATAACCCGTTGTATAATCTTGTGCTGCTTGACACCATTGAACGGTACATAACGTATATGCCCTACTGGTCCAAGATAGGGTTCAATGCCAGATCCCAAGCTCCTGTTCCGGTATCAACAATTACGAATGGAGCCGTAGAGGTGTACTTTCGGGTATGGTAATCTAAGTTTGATTCGTTACAGTTCATTTTATACATGTCTTTTGCGCATAGCTTCAACGCATGTCTAATTTGCCTCCGAACATTTTTGTCTATATGAACCTTATGAGACTACTGGAAAATAATTCTGGAGAAGGTGTACATGTTATTATTAGCAAATTCTCACAATCTTTAAACTGCTCCCTCACTATCCCTTTAACTTGGCGACATTTTTCCCCTGAAATTTCGATAACTGACCTTAATCAAGGTAACATAATCAAAGATAAATGTGACATATGTGTCCACGCCTCAAGCAGGCTTGTAGTAGTCTAATTCATAGATGTAATGCTCATTATCATTTTCTTTCCAGGATCTGAAGCATAAGATTATAAAACAAAAGTTCCCAAGAGCTCTGTTGATGTCAAAGTTGGCTTACCACAGCGCCAATTGCATTGACAGATCTGCACGTGAAGCCAAAGGTGTAACGCGCAAACCGCGCAATTGTTCTCAACTGAAGGGTCAAGAGTCAATGGAGGGATCATCTGCCCAGTGGGGGAAAGGCCGGAAAAGAAAGATGTCATTAAAAACAAGAGTGTCTCTCAACCAATTAGAGCTCAGTCGAATGAATAACAAAATTACAAGATCCTTGGATGACCAAAACGATGATGATAATGCACTTCCTCTTTCAAATAGCAATTCACAGGAAAACATCGTGACGCTCTCTGATGACGTTGAGGAGTCCAACGAAACGCAGCCAGCTGAACACGTGCTACTTTCTAAAAGGCCGTGGGTGACGGAGTTTGAGCAATTAACGGAGCTTTACGACGTAGGACCGGCGGGGTTCGCAGGGAGCGAGGAAGAACTGCTTTCCTTACTCCCTGGTTAGTAATGTTTTGAATCGTTTCTAGTGGTCAAATGCACTAGTGTCTGATCTGAGAAATTTGTATGCACACAGGTACTTATATTGGATCTGGCGTTATTGATCGTTACGTCATTGAACTGGTGAGAAAGCTGTGCCCTTTCAATGCCTTGACTTACAAAAAGCTCCGAGTACTCCCCATTGGAACAATCCTCTGCAGAATAGTTGGGGAGAATAGATCCCTAAGGATCAGGGTCGCCGAAGGCGGTCTTCCGCATCCGGTGGAATTTGATAAGGATGATGGCCGTCTTTTCATCATTGTAATCTGTAGAGGCCACGGCTTTTTACTGGAAGTCGAAATCAAAAAACAAACAATTTTCTGCTACGACTCTTTTTACGACTTCCTCGACAGCCAGGAGAAAACAAGAATAATAGAAAAACTAAAGGCAGCCCTCCGCCTTCGGTACGGTAAGCGTAATTGGCATGTAAAGTATGAAAATTGTCTTCCACAGAGTGGCAACGACTGTTTAGTTCATTCGGTACTCAACTTAGAAGCAAGGCTTCAGTGGTTGAATCAACCCGAACGTTTCGATTTGGTCAGTCAAAACTGCAAAAACCACAGAAACGCTATCCTGCAGACTGTTCTGTCGACAACATGGAGAGGACAGATGCTTCTACGTATATATCCAGCCCCATTTCAAGTACTTTACCAGTTCCAGCGCCGAGAACTAGAGAGAATTAAACAAAAGGAATTTTTTCTAAAACGTAACGAAATCGACAGTCTACACGCCAAGCTACGTGAATGTACTGTGGGTGGTCAGGAATTTCTATCCGCACAAAACCAAATTTTTGAGATGCAGACAAGTCTAGACGAGGAAGTAGATATGTATGAAGCTAGCTTTAGAGACAAAGGTATACTCCTTAACAGTGCACTAGAAGAGCTTCCACTTTCCGATTTTTCATTTCCTGACCTTCAATAACAACCAATCAACTTGTAACAATTTTGTACTGACATATAAACAACGATGTAATAATTATTACCTAAAAATACAAATGTCATTCAAACACAAATATGAGCAAAACACTAATTTTAATTTGATATGGTAAATAATTGTAGAATGTGTTTATGGAAATAAATAGTGCTTCATATGTTATTGAATTGTGTTCCTTATCATTTGTTCTGGATATTTAAGAGTTTTGTATACACAGGAACGTTCATGTGGAGTTTATAAACCCTTTGCGTAACGCATGGTTGTTATTTTTACTTGAGTTGCCATTTCTCGGTTTGCCGTGCGCAATTGTTTTGCTGTTGCCTTCCTGACGGCAATATTGGACACAATTCCTTATTTCCGCCAAATGTGTACCTCTCACACCGATGATACGAACATTGACTCACACATCGACTCACCTCTGAACCCCTATGACCTTTCGCAAAGGGGGGTGTCGGTGTCATGAATCTAGTATTCATGACTTTGACCTTTGTGACCTGTCTTCGTGGCCTTCCGCAAAGGTGTTGTCGCATTGGTCCTGACGAAGGGTACATAGGGCATCATTTGACATATTTTGGGGGTTACTCACTGGAGGGAACTCCTACTCTCGATGCCACTATATCAGTGTGGTATCCATGGCTTTGACCTTTGTGACCTCAGACTCAATATCCTTCCGCAAAGGTGTTGTCGCATTTGTCCTGCCGAAGGGTACGTAGGGCATAATGTGACATATTTTGGGGGGTTACTCGCTGGAGGGAACTCTAAATCTCGATGCCACTATATCAGTGTGGTATCCATGGCGTTGACCTGTGTTGTCGCATTTGTCCTGACGAAGGGTACATAGGGCATCATTTGACATATTTTGGGCCTTATCCACTGGAGGAAACTCTAAATCTCGATGCCACTGTATGAGTGTGGTATCCATGGCTTTGACCTTTATGACCTCACACTCAATGGCCTTCCGCAAAGGTGTTTTCGCATTGGTCCTGACGAAGGGTACATAGGGCATAATTTGACATATTTTGGGCCTTATCCACTTTAGGGAACTCTGAATCTCGATGTCACTATATGAAAAGTGTGGTGTTCATGACTTTGACCTTCTGCAAGGTTATTGTCGCATTTGTCATGGCGAAGCTTGCATAGGACATCATAAATTCCAACTGCATAGGTCAAGTTAAACACGTTTATTATAATAAATTTAATGACCTCTATATGATCTTGATCGGTCAACTTGAAATTTCAAGTTGAACACACATTATATTATCCGTCGTTCAATTTCCAGCCAAGTTCGTTTGTTTGGGGCACCATGACGCAATGAGTACTCCCCTGGATTTTTGAAAACCTTACTACGCTCTGCTGGGCTGACTTCCACCAACTATCGTTTTCAGTTTATTTCTTCACAACCCAGTTTCCAGCCAAGAAGTTCGTATTAAACTTTGGAAAGAAAGCTAGCTGATACGTAGGACGATCCGACGAGGAATCATTAGCCATTTTCCCTAGGACTTTCTGTGATAGTATGTTTTTCAGGCTGTAAAAAGTTTCTGAAGAAATATGTAATTAAATTAAAAATACTTTATTAATTTCTTGATCTTTGTTGCGAGATGAGATGAT
This sequence comes from Isotomiella minor, assembly GCA_034696445.1. NCBI lineage: Eukaryota > Metazoa > Arthropoda > Collembola > Entomobryomorpha > Isotomidae > Isotomiella > Isotomiella minor. The sequence goes on along the minus strand of JAQIWU010000754.1, from coordinate 13,069 downwards.
ATATAACCTTTGCAATTATTCACGCTCTACATGATAAGGAGCCTCGTTTCTCTGTAAGAAAAAAGTTAAGTTTCTCAAACACATATATGCCTAATTGGCAATTGCATTAGAGGCTACGTTTAATTGAAACGGAGGAAAGGAAACATCGGACTCGTATGCCCTTCTGAAATTAATCTTTGTCACACATTAAAATATGTTTTATTTGAAGTAATTTGTCCCTTTCTACAACAATTCACCCAGAAATACAAACAGGTCATCGTTGTTGGTGGAGATAATGTTTTGGTATTTTCAGTAAATGACCTGCATTTGTGTTTCTTGGACTTTAGGATTAAGTAAAAACAACTTTATCTTTCTCGTGCAATTTTTGAGAAGTCATTAATTGCTCGGACACGTATTCATTACTATCCATTATTCATGGAATAGAATAGTCTCCCATCCACTCACCTTTGTTTTCTAGAATAATGAAGCACGTAATCATGGATTAATGGGTAGAATAATTAGCAAACATGTTTTTAGACTGCTTCCATGAATAGATATAATGCGACACCCAAAACGACACCATCTCAGATCTCCTTGGTCTGCTGTCCGTTTACTAAGTTTACCCATAAACCAAGATTAAATCGTTGTCATTATCATCATGGTCCACATGAATTGTGCCTCGCGTTGTATCTCAAGCCATAGAACCATTGCACGAAGAGGAATGGTAACATTGGTGGCAGCAGGTCTTGCAGTTTTTTGCATTGCCTTCCTACTTGCAAGAGTGGACGCCGCGTTGTTGCAGCACACGACCCTGAAGTTTTTTTAAGAAGATTGGTGAGTGTCAAATACTATTATGGTCTGATTTGAAACTTAATAATTTGATTCTGATTGTTTAGAATCCAGGGATCTTTTGTAAAGTACCCGGAAAACTCACACTATAATTTGTCAAAATTAAATAAAGCTCTCAGTTTTTCATTTTAAAGAATTGTAAAGGAGAAAGTTCTTGATGATACATAGCATTGGCTGCAGTGTGGCATAATATTATCTATTCAGAATCAGGAGCATCAGATCTTTCCAACGGAGCTTCCTTTTCCCTTCTGGCCACTTTTGTAAATGGTTTTCAGTTTTATACTTCCGCTCATGCAGCCTCTATAGTCTTTGGCATGTCCCACTGAGACCCTCTTTGCAGTGGAACTTGTTTGTATCTTCCATCATGGCCTTGCAGCAGATAGAGCATAGACACAATAGGTAATCCCACCTTTAAGCCATAGGAGAATGTAGGGTATCGATCTTTCATCTTAACACTTTCCCCAACAACTTTCACTCATTTTCTTCTTCCCTCCTTCCCACTCACACACGCAAACTGTTGAGTTTGTGAGAGTAGATTGAAGTCAGTCGTGTCGTCGTAAAGGCAATTTACCATTTTGTGGGAGTGCATTATTAATTCATCCAGCTATTACAGAAATCCCACTAATTCCAGTATCCTTCTTCACGCCTTTGAGGAGTAGCCATGTCCCTCATTTCGGAAATGTCCATTTGCAACGTGACGTAAGTCCCTTAGTGTTAATTACTGGTGTGTGTGGTGATGGAAATAAACCCTTGATTGAACAGGTTGACCTATTGCGTGTCAACAATGCAGCCGCCTGCCTTAGCCACTTGGTGGACGATCCAGGTGGACGGTCTGGAGACTTCGTCAATGAGAGACGCAATGAAACTTGAGTACCACGAGTTGGAAAACGAGAAATACAAAAATCGGCTTACATTCAGCAGCCTTGAGCCTTTGAGACAGTAATTTAATTGACTTTGCTCTACATTTTTCGACAATATGCTTTTATTTGCAATTTGTGTATAGGGAGCCAGTTTATGAGTCCGAGTACATCCAACTCTCAGATATCCTAACCAAGACGAACCAGTACATCAACTCTGTGGCTAATTTGGGGTATCGTCTTGTCGGGTCGACGTGTAGTCAGGATTACAATAACGGAATCGTGGTTTTCCAATACTCATTGCAAAAGTAATTGAAGAAAGTCGTCGTTGCTCGGAGAAAGTCACATATGAACATCAGTACAAATGAATAACTCATATATCTACCGACGCCCTAAACCACATGCATATCAGAAAGAAAAAGAAATACATATCAAAATGCATATCAGAAATTCACTGCAACTTGGAGTGCACTTTGTCGTCTTCGTAGTCGTTGTACATGTACAGTAGTGAGTAGTGTTTAGATCCAAAAATATGTGCAATAGAATTTATAGTAGATCGGAATAAATGAATTCGATGTAGTCTCCTTAGAATTGACGAGTGGTTTAGTTCTTTGTCCAAAGAGCAGTGGTAAATCCATGAAATTGACATATGAAGGAAATTTTTAGCCTCTGTTCATAAAAATCATCGTGACATGACTGTACAGTCCGCGTGTGCCAATGGTAAACCGCTTATGTTAATGACCAAGCACATAATTGCATCTTAAGCACCACCCACGACGGTTAATGATGAATTGAATGATCGTATGTAGTTTACCTGGAAGGATGATACAAAAATTAATGTGTATTTCATTGGGGCAATTAAGAACGTTGTGTCCTGGATCCTGTATGTTAAGTTATTCCAGTTGTCAGGATCAGCAGCGTTGCAGTTTGTTGGTTCTTAGCCTTAGACAAAACATTTTGCTAATTTTGTTCAAAGAACCTCAGACTTTTATCCAACTGGCCCCATAAAACTATTTCCCTGTTGCCTCCTTGTGGAGAACAATATACGACAATGGCAGACGACAGGTCTTGTTGCTGTGGTGTAAATTTAAAAAAAGGTTGCATAATTTGGGCAGCCATTTATACCGTAAGTTCAAACTTATCCATAAAATAATTAAAAATAAGGCATTACAGAATTTTCCTACAGATTCTTGACGTGATTTCAATTGCCTATTGCATCTTTTACCTAAGTCACTACTGGGGTAAGTTGAGACAAATCGTCCACTTCCTGGACTACAAATAGTTGACGACATTTTTGATTTTTCGCTATAGAACATCCAGGACTACGTCCAGTCCCTCCTTATGACCTCATTTTGCTTTACGTGTCCCTCACCGTAGCAACCGTGGATGCAATTTTTAACGCAGTGCTAATACACGCCGTTAATAAGGTGGAGTCAAGTCACTATTTTATCCTTCTATGTTGTGTCTAATTAATTTTAAACTTTAGGGCATGTTTCGAAGATGTCGTCTTTGGGTTGGATGGGAAGTTGGTAAACTCATCTTTTCCATCCTCTGCACATTCACATATCTCCTGCTTATCCATGCACGATGGCCTGTGTGGGCAACTGCAGGGTTCATTCATGTCGTTGGGTTGATCATTCCAGTCTACATCGTCGTCATTGTTAGAAGATTGGCACATCAAATGGAAAAAGACCAACAACGATCCTTTACTCGACCCGTCTAGTTCACAATAATTTTAATTTGGAATAAAATTGTTTCCATTGTATTTTATTTGAACTTCGAATCCGAAGGTATAAATATGAAATGTTCATTTAAAGAAAGGTTTGTATTTGGGATCAAGATCAAATGTATTCTACGTTCTAACGATATTGAGGTGGAATGCTTATTCGAGGGTATGACTCCACGTAGTCAGACACCGTGTGGATACCTCTTCCCAATCCCAGTCTTTGATCCTGAGACCTAGAATCTGAGGGTCCCTCTGAGGACAAGGAAGCGAAATGATGAGACACGGGGAAGGCCGTCTCCTTGCGTACCCCATGGTAAAGACAGTGTAAATTGGTCAAATCCCACAAAGAGTCGCCGAGACAACGGAAGGATAATTGCTTCGTCGTGAAGGGATAGAGACTGTGCGAATTCCCATCTACATTTAATAATTATTGAAGTAAATTTCAATTCAAATAAGCTTAGGTTTCACCTACTTGAAGCAGTATAGCAAATAGAGATTCCACCGAGGACAGACTCTGAAAATCTGAGTAGAAACGTGCCTGGCGGACTTCCATGCAGCATGATTTCAGCGTCCCCTCGCATTATAAATCCGAACAAATGATGATTCTTCCATTCGGATGCTGCATGTCTTTGGGTGACTTTGAGACATTGATAAAACCACTCCCAGAAACTAAAAGGAGTTCCATGAATCGGCTCTTTTGCAAACCTGTACAATCACTGACTTTGTTTCTTAGCCATAATAAAATGGTTATTCAAATTCAACCTGGAAAAAGACACCATTGTTGCATTTGCCTCGTCTTCGGACTGACGACATGAGCCTGGGATCACTTTCTCTCGAAGCATTGAAAGTTGTACGTCATTTAATCCTAGTCCCAAGCTATGCTCAAATTTAGACGAAAGGACGAGAGCAATCTTATCCCATGGCACCGACTCTGGAACTTCAAATGGCAGTCTATTTGGTAGAGAAAAGCAGTTGTCCCAAATAATAGTTGCGGATGCGTCAGTGTCCTGTATCCCATGAGTTATGACAACGATGGGAAGGGACGTTGTAAAGATCTGTATAAAAGAGTCCACCGTGTCAGTTACATAAACCATATCATCACCACTTTACTAACATGCCATGTCTTGTCTCCAAGAGTCACTTTTGCACTGAAGATGATGGCAAATTTTTCATCTGTGACTGCAACACTTTGCGAAGAGGACGAACTAAATGTGTCCGGGGAGAATGTAGTAGACTTTCCAGGCATGTTTCTACTCTTCTTGCTTTCTCGGTCGATTTGGTTTAGCTGGAGGTTACGATACTTGAAGTCACATTGTTTTGTACCTTCGTCTGATTCACTCCATTCAGGTTTCACTCTACACATTATTACCAAAAAAATTACCCCAGCGTCCTTGACAAATTTTGAAGCAGACCTGTCGGAGGACAACATTCCACTTGGCTGGAGGGAGGAAGAGCCTTCGCCATTTATGTACCTCCGAACAAGATTGGTCCCAAAAATTTCTGCCTTTATCCCACTCAGAAGATGACCCTTCCATTCATTCATCACTATGTTTCCGAGCAGCCAGCGGAGTTGAACTGTAAACCTGTGTCAGTTTCCAGTCAATTACGAGTCAAACCATCGTTCTTGGACATTACCTAGTTCTAATTTTCATAATTTGTGGTGGCTGCTCTTCAATGATGAGGCAGTTACTCAGGAAAGTTTCAAAGATTGAATAAAATTCCACCTGAAAACGTTCACTACTGATGGGATCTATGAGACCTTGGTGTTGAATGCAATACTCCAGGATGGCTTGAAGTTGGTAAAGCTGCTTGGCCAATTGTTCACATAGAAACTGAACATACCGCAACGGCTTTTCTCCATCCCCAGGGTTGGACGATGTGTGTTGATGGAATTTACACTTTCTGTAAACGTCCAATTCTTCAACATTAAGCCGAGTGACGAGATTCCTTCCTCTCTGGAGGCACTCCTCCAATTGTTCCGCTGTACTCTGATTGCTTGCCATTAGAATGTCCTGTAATTCAGGACCAGTCAGTTCTAGGTTGCAATTTTGAAGAATAAACAAAAATACGTCTAGGCTTCCAGTTGTGGCTGTCGAAGGTAGTGTGGAAGGGCTTGAAGGATTTAGGAATCTGAGCATGGCCTTCAGTTTGTCATCAAAGTCCTGAATATCTGCGAAGATATCACGATCTCCAACATGTCGAGTCTCACTTTGCCCTGCCATGTCGTCTGCTCCAGAGGGGAATGTTGCCAGCCAGTCCAAGTCCATATTCGTTTGTAAGATGAGGTTCTAATCACATATCACTTTGTTGCGTTCTGTAGGTAGTTGGTCACTCAATTACTGCAGGCTTAAGGTTCCCTGCATTTATACTGTCCGTAAGTAAACAATTCAAGAGTTTCATTCAAAGCATTTCATGGCGAAACACTGAAAATAGATTTCAACGAATTGCAGATCAAATCACGTCAAATTCCGGGACATGGATTAGCAGGAACCCATGAAAAAAAATTAACAACTATAAATTGAATGAATGAATGAATGATGAATCAGAGCACGACCTATACCACCAGAATGCACTTTATGAAAGAGCCTGGCGGCAGTTCCTCAAGCAGCCTCTTTATACCACTTCACTCGACAGCGTCACTGATGACAGTCAACTTTTTCACGTAATAACTTTGAAGTCGTCATGAATCCCCGTAACCACGGGGCTTTTGTACGCCGTCATAAATAATTACATTGCAGCCTAAAAACCTTATAATTTTAGTGGTTCGGCAAATTGCGGGTGGCACGGAATGGGTTTTATTTTGCAATACGATGTCTCTGCAGTCCAATCCCAGTTCACACGGATTCACATGAAACAAGGTGGAGGAAAGAAGGATGCAGAATGCGTATAATTGGCAGGTAGATATTTGACTGGTTGTTAACATCATTTAACATAGTGAGCAGAAGAACAGGTAGATTTGAACCAATTTTATACAAGCCAGGCCAGGCATTGAAAGCCTTATCGACTGATTCTTCATTTAATGATTCATGACCAATTGTCAACAAATATATTTTAAGTTAGAGCAAAAGAGAAAGAGGTATTAGGTATTAAAATATAGTAAAGGAAGGTTGTGTAATTTTTTTAGGTTATGAAACGATTGGGGAAGGACATGGTTCAGTGTCCGTCCGTATGTCGTTTGGTATGTATGAGCAAACAGGTTGTTTCTTGGAATTCAAAGGTTTCTTGGAATTAGAAGCGGAATACAACTTTATTGTTTATTGAGTCTTCTTTTGCAAGCGTCCATCTCTTCATTAATTAATATAAACCCATCCACCTCATCTTCTTTTGACAGAAGAGCTTTGCTAAATATGTATTGGACATTGGACTCACTCGCAACCCGTCTGTAAAACTTGATATGCAAAAAAGACTTCCTAAAAAATACAGACATCCACATCATTCAAAACCCATTCCACTAATTTGCTATACGGTCATCTTATTTACCTTGTGCTCCTTGCGTAAAATGCCACTTGAGACGCCTCTAATCTTAAATAGCCCCATGATCGGTTCTCAATACTCACAGGAAAGTATGTAAGGACTATTGGCGTGTAGCAGTAATTGCTCACAAAACGTCCAATCGAATTAATTGAACCCAACTGCAGGTATCTTTAAGCGTATTAAAATACATTAAGTCGTTTATTTGAAGGCGTTGGAATTTAGAGCATCAATTCATTAACATTAACAATATTGAACTCGTTTGCATAAATGATTCATTAGAAACGGAATGCACAGTGGACCCACGTCTCATGTCCCCCACAGCTCGAGCCAGGGTAGCAAGCCTCGACGATGTCCTGAGCCAGGCAGAAGTCTCTGAGAGCACTGCAGTGCTGAATTGGGGTTGAACATGACACATCGAACGTATTGCCTTGATAATGCCATGAAGTCGAAGAGTGGCAGGATCCAGCCAAAGCATTCACTTCCGCCGCTCTCCCGTGCTGTTGCCTAAATTGGGTAGCATAGGTGTGCAGGCCTCGTAACATTTGACCTAAAACAATTTTGAATTTTTACGTTGTTATGCCTTTTGTCATTTTCTGCATTTTTTACCTTTGAGACAAACGCAACCTCCGGGTGCAGCTGAACAGTAACTCGATACCTTTCCAGCCCTACCATAACAAGTGTCCCTGATGTTGGAAAGAGCACTTGCCCCATCATAAGGGTTGTTCCCATCCGCACTAAAGTGTTCGTGTTTAATCCAAATTTCACTCCTTTCGTGCATTGACAAAAGTCGACAAGCATAGTCCTTTGCCACAGCGTCATTGCAGGTTCCTTTTGTGAGTCATAATTTGTAATATAATAGCACCATCGTCACTCCTCCATAATTTCTATGATTGATTACCGCATTGGGTTGTACATTGGTTGCTACTGTAACAACAACGGACAGGTCCGGCATAGTTCTCACAGAGACCTGCTGTCCAAATGCCTCCCTGGCAACAGTCCGATTGAAGGCACTCGCCATGTTGTCGTCCTAAGATATGGGGGCATAAATGTTAGTATCAGCTGTATAGATGTGATATTGTTTTAATACCATGGTTAGGGGTGACATAGCAAGACTGGTTTCCACCGGGGAAAGGGCCTCCAGGGAACGCTTGCCCTAATTAAATGAAGATATTTAAGTTTCTTCCTAATTAAACCAATTCAGAAACTACCGTAGGTGGACACCAGGAGCCCAAAGAGTATCGCTAGCACCCTATCCATAATATTTTTGTTTGCTTTGTGGGCGTGTTGTTGGGAAGTTCCAAGTAAACTCAGGAATGAGGCGCAGTAAAGCCTTCCTTAATTCATGTTGGCATTTTATCTAATTATCATTGAAACAAGGTGACAGTGACAGTTCATTCATCATCATTACGAGTCCAAAAATGCGACCACGAACTGAACAATGGACTTTAACTCATCTTAAAGTGGATGGGGAATGTGAGACACAGATTTATTTTGCTCATAAAATCCATAAATTTTTTCATGGGACTTGATTTATCATACATGTGTGTTGAATCATTTTTTTTAACCACAATATTGAAATTCTTCGAATGTTTCAAGTTCAGCCAGACTGAATAAACAGTACAATTCAGACCAACAATAATTGTTGGTCCTCGGATGGAGAGGGAAATGGATGTCGTCGATTTAAAACCTAGAAAAATGTAACACTTTGTTTTAAACAAATACAGATGAGGTTTATGATTCTCATGAAATCAAAATTTGATAACGACTACAGCAGTGTGATGATGGCCAGGGATGATAATGATAACGTATCAATAAAATATGTATTCTATTGTATACACATTTGTACATTCCAGGAAGCATGCAGATATGGATTGCGTAAGTAATTCCGCACAAAAAATGGCATGAGCATCAACGATGATGGTCTGTTCAACCATTTTCCGTTTTTTGACGCCACTAGTGTTGTTGGCTTATTGCGAAAAAGATCGAACGATTGTGTGACATTCGACTTTTTTACCCCAAAGTCAATGAGCCAATGAATGCACCGAAAATGAACCTTTACTAATTACTTTTATTAACGTCACGCTGACCTATTCCATGATCACGTAATTGGTTTCATGATCAATAAGACTTTACCCATTGTTCGAGCGATGAATGCATGTTGTTTATCTTATCATCAACTTGATTAATTAATAAATGATCATAACAAGAGCAAACGAATTGACCGAAACGGTGTTCCACTCAAAACATAAGTGGCACTTGCACTTTACGGTTTCCGCAATAGCAGCAGTAGTAGGACTTGGGCATCCTAATCGAGAAGTCAGTGCTCGGAAACGTTCCTCCATATTCCAACAGGATCAAATCAAATTCACAATGGACAAGGCAACCCAAATATATGCGGCTACTGCAGGTATGTATCTATTTCGAGATTGTAGGTCTTGTGTAGTAAACCCTTTGCATAAAAATGTGTAGCCACGATTGGAGCCTTCGGTATGGGAACAGTTTTGGCATGGACGAGTCCTGCGCTAGAAAGCATGAAAGACGAAGATGCATTTACTGACATGACACCAAATCAGGAGTCATGGGTCGCATCTTTGATGCCGGTAGGACTTCCGTACAAAAGAATTGCTCCCTAATTTCCTTTGCTATTCGCAGCTAGGCGCCCTCGTCGCAGCCATTCCTTGTGGAATTCTAATGAATGTCGTGGGTAGAAAATTAGGAACACTCCTGCTAGCGCCGATGTTTGTTTTAGGGTGGCTTCTTATGGCATTTGCCAAAAACATAGCAATGGTTTACATTGGAAGATTTATAGTTGGTAAGAAATTTAAAAATGGAAAGATATCAACTATTTCCTAAAACCATGCTCCTCTGGTTCTTTAGGATTCTGCTCCGGTGGATTCTCACTGGTAATAAGGACTACTCTACAACGCGGTTGTGGTTTGGAAGAAGTGGAAATGACTTGAATGAATAACTTTTAACGACATCTGCAAACAAAATTATGAATCTTGAAAGTTATTCATTGAAGTCAATTGCACAATTCAACACGTAATAATTATGTGTTGAATTGTCAACAATTAATGCTGACATTACTTCCAAACCTTGACACAATCCTGTCCGCCTTCTTTTGATTGCACCAGTATACATCGGGGAAATTGCGGAAGACTCTATCCGAGGAGCCTTAGGATCTGGATTTCAGTTGATGGTTGTTCTTGGAATTTTATTCGTGTAAGGAGAACAACAATAACGTCGTTTAATGTCTATGTAGTATGCAATGTCATTTCTTACAAACTTACTTCCAGCAATGTCATTGGAAAGTGGGCCAAACACCTTTTGCTTTCCGTCATTTGTGCAATCTTCCCACTCGTTTTTGCCGTGTTCATGATTTTCGCAAAAGAATCGCCCAAATACTTGTTGATGAAAGGAAAAAATACAGAAGCCATGGAGTCCCTTCGTTGGTTTAGAAATAAAAAGTCCTCTCAAGATGTAGACACCGAGTTTAAGATGGTGAGCAATTGGTTTTAGTTTAATTTTCCGTATAGTGTTGACACGGTTTGCTAAAATGCGTAGATGGAAGCAAATGTGAATGAACTGCTCTCCACAAAGACCGACATCAGGGACATATTGCTCCCATGGAATCTTCGACCAGCAATGATAATGATGGCCCTTATGTTGTTCCAGCAATTTTCAGGTACATCTTAAAAACATCTTGAACTTGGGGACGTTGATATTAAGTCTTACTTTTTAAGGATCAATGCTGTGATTTTCTACACTCGACAGATTTTTGCAAGTGCCAATTCAACAATGGACCCTCTCGATGCGGCAATTATAGTCGGAGTAGTTCAAGTGATTGCGACTTTGGCTGCAGTGTTTGTGGTGGACAAACTTGGAAGGAAAATCCTCCTCCTTGCGTCGGACCTCATAATGTGCGTCTCTTTGGTTCTCCTTGGTCTGTACTTCAAGCTTGACGAAGATGGCAAAGCGGGCAGTATTGGATGGTTGCCGCTTGTCTCCTTGATGATATTCGTAAGGACAAGGATCTAAATTGACAGGAAAAGCATCAAAGACTTTGTTTTAGATCGCAGCCTTCAGTATCGGCTTTGGTCCCCTTCCATGGATGATGTTGGGAGAACTTTTACCGGGACAAATCAAAGGTAATAAATAGCTTTGCAACATCGCAACCATTAACATGTTCACTCATTCAATCGACTTTCTTTAGGACCTGTTGCTTCAATGGCCACCTTATTTAACTGGCTGTTGGCCTTTATTGTAACAAAGTTTTACGAGGACTTACTTAATGCTACGTCTGACTACTGGTGTTACTGGATATTTGCCATTGTATGCGCCACTGGGACAATTTTCATTCTTTTGATAATTCCGGAAACAAAGGGGAAAAGTGTTGAAGAGATTCAGAGGGGATTTGGGGCTCCTAGTAATCAAACCGTTTGAGCAGTTGTACATTTCTTTATATTCATAAGTCATTCAGGCATTAGTTTGCTATTATTATTGATTCTAAAAGAAAATAAAATCTTGCTTACGGTATAATAGAGACCTTCCTGGATCATGTTACACAGCAATGCTTAATATGAAAGTGGAAATTGGTGGATTATTTGTGCCATTACGACCGAATTATCTATGTAAGTGGATTAACATGACTGACACTTTCTACACCTCAATTAATTAAACAGTAATCACTAATACTGAATGCCTGACTGTTGAACCGCTTGCTTGCTGCCCATAGCCATTTGTTATCACCAACAAGCTCTGTCATTTTAGTACAATCTGAGACACATAATTCCAACATGTCCAACTACTATTGCTGCTCCATCCTCCTCCCACTATTCTGTGGATTTATGGTACTCCTTCTTAAATACGATAGCATAATATTTTCCAAATCAAAAATAATCAAATTCATTGCAGCTTTGTTCCGTAAGTTCCTACCCCGCAGATGAAAAGGAGACAGCGTCAAACAGAGTACGCCTCAACTCCAAATACCCGTCCAAACTGAGACAAGATGGAGAAGACGCAGCAGAAGCGGTTGATGGCTTCCAAGCAGTTGCGGGACCAGTGGCGCAGGTGCTTAAAGCTATTTATTTAGGACGTTTTGAAGTGCCTAAGTCATGCTGATATTTTCAGATAATCAATGGGGTCTTATCAGGCAACATTGGACAGTTATTCACTGGGATATCTGGAACTGTCACGGATGAAGCTGCGGCTCCTGGAGTGGGGTCTATTCTGAACGGTGTGTCACTCCCTCTGAGCACTTTGTGGACCAATAGTATCTCAGCCGGTACAAAGTATTTCAACATTACCACACCAAACCCTCTTGGGGCCACCATGCCTACCAACATAACTTCCCCCGCGGCTGGAGCCAATACCGCGCAGAAGCAAGTGGTTAAACAGCAGCAACAATTGTTCCTCCCTGTTCAACAACCTGCGGTCTCAAATCCCAATTCTCCAGCATTTGCCCCTGCAACAGCAACAGCAGTCAATAATCAGAATCCCGATCCAAGTCTGAATCCAGTTGCCACAGTGGGCCCAGCAACCTCTTCAGAAGACGATGACGACGACGAGGCTGAAGATCACCCTAAAAAGGTGTAATGTCAGTGTGACCCAGAGTAGAATTTGACAGGGCTCGTAAGACAGCTTGTGTCCAAAGACGCTGATATGCTTTGAATAATTAACGAAATAAAGAGCCAATGTTTATTATGATGAGGATAAAATGTCATTCATCATCTGAATTTTGGTAAATTTGAGAAGCACAAGAAACAACTGAGCACTCTTCATCTCTGCCCTCGGCAAGAGCTTTGGCCACTCTGTTGAGCCTCTTCTGGTAATAATGGCTCGGAACAATTGTTGCCAAGATTCTATAGTGAAAAACACGTAAAATAACAATTGGTAATCACTTCAGAAATGAATGACTGACCGAGAGATTTCTTGCACTCTTTCATTGCTGTCACCGTCAATGAAAGTCCCAAATTGACAAATTATGAAGTGCAAACAATCATCCTCATCTAAAGCTCGTCCTATGGGAGACAATAAGTTGGACAATGAACGTCGTCTTCGCCGTCCGGTCGGGGTCGTTAATTGTAACTGGTACGAAGATGCCCCGAGGATGAGGTAGCAAACTACAATAATTGGTCCAGCAATTCCTATCAGAATCATCGGAATTAGAATGAAATCCACGGAT
>JAQIWU010000753.1:0-22120 GCA_034696445.1 Isotomiella minor | reverse complement strand
AATGGGGCGACAGAAGCTACTATTTTGAGATGCCAAATGTAACGTCATGATGTAATATGAAAAAACGGGAGATCAAAATAACTAATATTATCGAAATAGATATTTTTTTGATAGAAATGATTGCTGTATTATGTCGACCAGTCGGAGAAAATCAATTTCATGCAACACATGCCATGCCTAGTCCACATTGCAACTTCCTAGTAGTCCACATTGCGTTCAACTTATTGCATGCAATCCTGATGCAACCAAATTGTCACAAAAATTGATCTAGAAATGCATTTCATAAATGTCTTCATCTGTAGTCTTAATTCTAAGGACAACATGGGAGTTTTCAGACAACGTCACGTTACGAAGGAAGATTTAGACCGGTGTTACAAGAACAAATTTATGCAGTGCATCTTATTGGTCAATTCAACCTAAAAAAGGACGCGATGACCTTTCGCTTAGAAGCTATGGGACGCGTATGTACTCGTAACTCCCTTGTGCTTTCTATCTTAATTCGCCTCTGTTGTTCTTGAATTGACAGTGCATAATAAGACAATGACATGTACATTCAATCCCATTCAAGTCAAGCCAAAGTGTCGGACAGTGACATGAATAATTCTTTCAGTGTCATGTCAATCGATGGCATTTCACATTTGGGCGATTACATTAAATCTTCATTGTCACTATCGAATGTAATTCTACTTACTCCCTTTTCTCTGAAGCAGTAGTAAATCCATGAATGACGTAGTAGTGCACTTGCATGCAATTTAATCTCATAACTTATTATTATGACATGACGTCGCTGAAGGGAACAAAAATCTGACAGGAGCCAATCTCCTTTAAGTTGACCTATCTGAAATCCAGGTTGGAGCTTATTCGACTATCAAATTTTAATGCTGAGCTGTCATCACCCCCACCAGTCAATGACGTTTAAATACATGTAAAAGACTTGAGTTGGGAAGGTGTAATTACATGCTTGAATGTCAAATTGGGCTTTAGAGGAACATGAATTCGAGTTAACAGTACGCCTTTACTTGAGAAAAGTTGCTAAAAATTAAAATTATGACCAAAGTCTGAATAAAAGTCATCAAATCTGGGTGCGTGGATTCCACGCACCTACCAAGATTCAAGATTATCAAAGACCTTGGGTTCTAAAAGAAAGACAACGGATTTTATTAAACATACAAAAAAGGGAATATTTGTTTTACAAAATGTGATATTAACAATGTCAATCCACAATGCCAAATCGCCTGTAAATTAAACAGTATAAAAATAAGGAGCCTTCAAAAATTTTATTAAATTCTTGCCATAAATGTCTATTTCATGCCTTTCAGCCCTTAAGCATGTTTTCACTAATTCACTTTAACATTATGACCCATTCATAAAGTGTCATAACGATTTGAAATGGACAAGGTGACCATAAATGTAGCAATGCGACGACGAAGGATTTTTAAGGAATACTTGTTTTGGCTGCCATAATAATGCCCCTAAATATTCAATTGTCATTTTTTGATCTCAAGTACATTGTTATTGCATTCGCATTGGTTATTTTAAGATTTAGATCATTAAATGGAGGACATGGTTTGTACTTTGTACGGCCATTTGATAAATACCTACACCGACAAGGAATGCGACGAGGATAGATAAATTTATTGGAAAACTCATTTTAATTAGTACCATCCACATCATATAATTACATACGATGGCTTCTCGTCTTACGTAGTTAACTAGATATTAATTAGCAAGCATCCATAATTATTCCGACTCTAATCCCACCATAGCATTCCTGCTTATTCTCAAGACGACAATGTTATGCAAGGCGGAGAGAGAGTTATTCAGGTTAGAATGTATTGAGATAAGCACGATGATGACCTATGCCTTTGTTCACGCTCATGAATAATTAGGCACATCAGATTGGTTGTCCTTTGAAATGATTACTCTTCATCTTGCTTTGTGAGATGACAGTTAGCCGATGATGCTTCCAATTTCAATCTCTTTAATATGCAAATGAGTCAATCGTCTTTTCATTTATAATGAGCTTTTTATGCCATGTATTGACTTATTATCCTCGTCATTAACTCTTCAAAAATATTCATTTCATTTACTCCTTTGACTTCCATTGAAATAGTGGGTGGATTAAAGACAATGTCTTGGGCAAATTTAGGCATTCAATTTCTGTTGTACAGTTTAATTTAAAACAAGATCATTAGGTTGGTCAGTGAGGTGAGGTGGGACGTTAATTAAATAGGTTTCCGAGCTTCTTTTTGCATAACAAAGATTTTTTATGAGGACACGTCGCACCCATTGCGTAAATTGGGATGATGAATGACATATTTATCATCATCACATTACAGCAGTAAATCACCTTACCCACCACAGTGGGGACTATTCACACCTAATAAATGTAGTACATTAAAGCGAAGAAATTGCACTCATACATGGATCTATAACAAATTAGCTTTTTCTTTCTATGTCGGATGATCCTATCATCCTATACACGTGTATTATAATAGCTGTTCAAATCATCATTAAGATAAATGCAGACAAACTGCCAACTGATGATATTTTGAATTCTAAAATTATTTCCACGCGAAAAAATATTATGCAATTGCATAGACGCCCATCTAAAATAAAATGCATTTCAAAACTCATTTTGTAACCTCACCTTTCCTCTCTCTCGCAGTATCATAAACAGGTCAGCTATTGAGACAAAAGGAAGTCGGAAAAGGTACCCTGGAGTGAAATGTTGAATGCGATCTCACGATTCCCAAAGTACCAAGTTACTTTGTAAGTAAACGAAATCACGATTCAAAAGTCAGATTTATTTAAGAAATATCTATTAAGGGAAGAAGTTAAACGTCTTCATCATTACGCGAAAAAACAGCCGAAGGCATGGCATAAAGATCCAGCGTGATGAAGAGGAGTTGCTGCTATTCTCAATTCATATTTAGGTTAAATAATATTGAAATGTGAAGAAAAAAAGGTTATTATAATACTTTTGAGGAAGAGTGTGTGATTTCTTAGAGTACTTTGCAATCTAATCTAACAACGCGCCCTGCATTTTTATGCCAAATAATGAATAATACAAAATATTAATTATCATACTTTGCCGACGACAAGTAAATTTATTTCGTGTTTGGTCTATCATCTATCATCGATTCAGAATAGCCAACAATTCATTCAACAAACATCTCAACTAATAACTCATCCATTAATAGATTCAACAAAGTAGAGTTGCTTTTTAGATCAACATGACGCTATACTTCCGCAGGAAAACAGAGCATAAGGCACCATAGATCATTATAGTCCCCAAATGAGGATTGAAAGCAGCAAAAGGAATGATTCATTGAGAAAAATTAAAAACCCGTTTCTTTATATGGATGTAAATTAGAACCAAGCCTAATGAAAATAGGTAAGAAGGAAGATGATGTTACGTAAGAAATGAGGATGAAATGAAATGAGACGTGGTATAAAACATGATGTTCACTTAAGTACAATAGAATCCAGCTCCCTTGATGTTTTTTTTACCTTTGGGGGACTTATATAACGTGGAAAATGAGACCACTATGAAAAACCTAGATAAAAACACCTGACTTTGATAAAGATTGTCACATTTGATAAGAGTAACATCGTGTTATTTGTCAGTATCTTATTTCACATTTATGTAAAATGTGTCTTTATCTACTCCTGTCTCCTACCTGCCATATAAGTATGACTGGTAGTCATTAGAGTACATGATAAAACAAAAGTAAGAATGCACTCTGGTTTAATTTTTAAAAGTACGAGAAGAACTAGGGCAATACGTAGCAAAGTAACGCCAAGACAACTCTATACCACTTATAACTCACAATTAGAAGCAATTCAAATGACGTGAGGGATACTCGTGGGAACCCTTTGGTATACAAAATGATGCAGGTTAAGCATTTTTTTTACAATAAGTTCGGTCCTACTACAAGCCCTATTATTGTTGGCACGACTATACTCATTCATTCAAGACAAAACGTATTGTTTAAAGGCTCTCTTCTGGGATAAGGCAGGGTGTAGTGTTAAGTTAACCCATTATCTAGTATTATTTTATGCTCTTCGTGCAGGTATTTAATGTGATGATGATATGACTTAACTTTACTTTAAACTGTAGAGAGACTCGGTCATCGAGCTTTTCACCCTTTGCATTGTACTTTGCAAGGATAGTAAAAGTGAATTTCCGCTGTTTTGCAACTTTCAATAAAACTGTTTTGACAATAATTATGTTACTCTCATGCTTCATTCACTTCACACAGGCTCCTCGAGGTATCAATAGGTACGCTTTTTAAAAAGTGGCAGGCATGAACAGCGGAAAGAAGATGTACTTAATCATAACAATATAATGAAAGTGATTTTTTTGCTAAGTACTGTCTGTCGACGTAATAATGTACATTCATTCCATTACCTATTGCCCTTTTTGGAAGTCGCAGGTAGAAATTGAGCGGAAGATAAGCGACGAGGGAGCATTTATTAATGTCCATTTGCGGCTTAACTTAATACCAGCAGAAAGCAAATTGCTTTGAGTCCATTAATTTGGCTGCTTTAAATTGATCAAAGCTATTCATTCTTCCGATTTGATTCTCTCTGCCCAAATTGTTCAACTAATTGCTTCTATGTCTGAAAGAGGGATGGTGATTACCTTTATGTTCTGCTACCTACTCCCTGTCCCAACGTAAAGTATAATTTATAAGAAATGGGAGTTTAATAATGGAATCCCGAGATTGACTTCCGCTGAAAGTTTCTATGCTGTAGTGAGTAAATCGTATCAAATCAAAGGAAGGCCATTTTCTGAATCCACCACAACACAAACAAACAAACAATGAAGTGCATAATAGAAATTAAGACACATAACATCGTGTTTGTTGCATATCATCAACAATAACGTCTACATCTTGTTATAATGAGAGTAGATTTATTTGTACAATGGTAATAATCTATTAAACATCCGCCTTTACTCTCATGCATGCATAGAAAAAATAATTTTATTTCAAACGCTGCAGTGCAATTGCAGAAACTGCAAGACGTCTCAACTTTTTTTGTATGCCAACCACTGTGCACTACGGTATGTCATGATTTACCTCCACTTATGTTTAAATAAAATGTCATTTTCTAGCCGGTCATTTCAGTTAGCAGGTAACCTTATTCAGAGTTAAGGGTAATTCGCATAATTTCGGGAGAATAAGAGACTTCCAATTAAATTGACATTGAGAAATTTATTAGGGTAATTTTAATCTGAGTGAGGACGTTTGACATCGAAATCCAATGACATGGTCAAACGGTCTGTTCATTTGAAATGTCACTTTAAAGGTTTCATCCATCACTTTACTTTAAATAAGCACTATGCTATAATTTGCATATTTGGTTTTGAATTAAATATAACCTTTTGCACAGAAACTTAACTGTGCATAAGAAGAATCAGGGAATAATTTGTATGAAGATTGATCGATCACAAATTATCTATAAAATATTGTTGCATGCTCTATAATTTTTGGAAATGTCGACGGATGAGTTTTTGGTACAAATTAAAATAGGCTCCTCAACCGAAGGGACGAAACGACCTACACGTCAAAAATCACATCAGAATTACAAATTACAAATTATGTCAAACAAACATTTATTAAAATTTAAAGTGGACTTTTTGCTACATCACTCCTCTCATTTAACTTTAACCCGCATTTCTTGTCAGTATGAGTGACAAGGATAGTGTGACGACCAATTCATTTGATATTGACACTTTGTTTCTATGCATAAATTAAGCGATTAAAGCATGATGACCTACAGAATTAAACGAATGATTAATGTGTTGCATTGTTGTATGTGAAATGGGGCAAATGAATGAAGAAGAAGAATTTGCTTCAAAGGAGTGTAAATTATGCATGTTAGTTTGGACAGTGCGTCTTCATTTTGCTTGAGACATGACAAGTTAATCGATGGTACATTACTTCAAATTGGTCGCCGCTGCGTAATTGCCGAATTCATTTTTGTGGCAATTATTATTAGTCACTTTTACTTTCTACATTCAAAATACACTTAATTGGACTCATTATATTCTAGAGGTTATAAGCAGCGAGTAGAAGAACATAGTGAGATGATGATGGGTCTAAAAATTTGCAGCTAAATAACACACACACACTGTGATTACGACGACGCTGCAGCCTAATAAATTCAACTTCAGAAACTTGGAGCAATTTTAATGTTTAAATCAAAGCAAACTGCCTTTTGATTCTGGTTCCCAAACGCCCTTCTACATTTCCAATTATAGGGTTCATAGTTCACGGGAAGGCCCATCAGTCATCATCATAATGTAAATTAGTACTTGGATTCTTGATGAACTAGAAAAATGAATAGGCTTGACTTGACAAGCTCACTGCTTAATCCATCAGTATATGGCAATACATTCTCAAGTTGCCTCATTTTTGTTTGACACACTGTCCTCCACATACTAAAAAAACATCCATGGTCATAGGCCAATTCAGTTGTCTCATCCTTACCTTTCTTTGCCTCAAAATCGCCCCCGCATCGACATCGACCCATTTAAATCCATTTTTAGTAAATTGCATACAAATTTTTAGGTGTCCAAAATTGAATTCCAAGAGAGTTGCATCACGTGAGGCAATAAAGTACAAAATCGATGGGTTCTAATACCCTTTGGGATATTGAAAATTGAATAATTTCATCAGCCCATGTCAGTTTAAATCAAATAAGAGAAAAGACACCCACTATGCTTTTTACATGCAACGCCACATGCAAAACTATAACTGTCTCATAAACAACAACGCATTTGCCAATACGCATAATCCGAACAATATGCAAATGAACAATAAACCATCGTGCTTTCATCGTACAGGTATAAATTTGCAATTTCACAATTCTCCACACTAACTCTGACCCACTGCAACAACGCTGTCAAGAAGAAGAATCTTTCTGTCCTGTCCTCGTCAAGGACTTGACAGTAACTACACTATTTCTGCATACACAGTAATCCCTTTACAACTAATTAATGGAAAAATAAAACTAAGCGTAATTTGGACATCCTAAATTATAGGTCTGAACAGTGTCATCATCACCGCCAGTTCATCATCGCGATGAAGCTTTTAATTACCAACAAATGATGTCGAAAAACATTCAGGGTATTCATTAAAGTTTGGGCTTGGTGGGCAGCACAATCATGACTTAAGTCAAATCATCTGTAAACTGCAATTAATTTAAGAGAAGGATTGCAGGGTATGCATAATTATAGCACAAAAAGCACTGGTTTCAGAACATCCTTGGCTTGAAGCAAAATTAAAATTAGTGTATGTGTTTTAAGAGTTCACATTATCCCTATACAGAATTGCGCAATCATGTCAGTCAGTATGATCCACTGGGGCAAGTTGAACTTCATTACCTCATGAATTGCATTATGCAAATTTTTCAATTTAAAATTGAATTTCTTGTTCACTTGCTAATTTTCCTCTCTTCGCCCTCTTCTTCGACTGACTTTAGCTTATGAGAAATGAATTGCAGTAGCCATTATTTGACCAAATTTTATACTGAGAAGAGGTGGCCCCATAACCCTTTGGTCCACATCAGGGGAAGATAGATAAATCAATTTACCAGACAATTTCATTTAATGACCATTTATCATAATTTCATTAAGCCAAATATGTTTTAATTTGAGTACCTCGCTGCCATAATTTCTGGTTTTTGTATGGTCAATCAATTTTAGTCTCTGGAGCTTTATTGTTTTCCTTTCAAAAATTTTAATGGAAGAAATAAATTTTGCTGGTGGCTGAAGTTACCCTTCGCTATGACCAAATTAGAGGAGTTGGACTCATTGATTGTTCGGCTTCTGTAAACTATAGGAACCTATTATCCCATGAATAATGAAAGTCTGAAGTTCGATATTGATCAAAGTTTCTTTGAAACAAAGTTTTAAAGAAACAAAATACAGAATGACAAGTAAAAAAAATATATGGCAAATTGGTGGAAAAAAGAGGAACACCCAGATGTAAAAGACCAGAGGGGTGTAAGTTATGCCTTATGCAATTTGAACAAGGGTTACTTGATGAATGGGGTTCTAAATACAAGCTAAATGAAAATTGACATTAACCACTAACAAACCAATCGAAAAAGTGGAGTGGGATGTGTCGTGAACATTCATCAATTCTATACTCTTACGAAATTACTTTAGGAGGCAGACCTACTATTGGGCGGATATGTACTGCGATACTTTTAATTAGAAGAAGTGAAATTCAATCAGTCCGTGATTAGGCGTGAAAAGGCGAATGACTCTATTCTCAATTCACCCCATTTTGACCACTCGAAGGAATGTACTGCACGGGAGATTGTTTCTTCTAAATTAAAAGTTGGAGTTGAGTCAAATAAGATAACGAAATTGAAACTTATTTGCACAACTACGTAATATTGGGTTCATTTCATGACGAACTGTGGAAATGATCATGACAAGATTGTGCGACTGCTCAACAATTTTGGGTTTGATTTGTCTTCTTGACAAGTTTGTTACACACGGTGTGTAACAGTAGCAAAATTTAGGCCAATTCCACAAAATGTTTACCAATATTTGCTTTAAATTGTGTATCATAATCATCTAAAAAGCTGAAAAAGTGAAGAGACATATTATTGTACAAACAACGCTGAATTGATGATAGGTAGGTAGGTAGTTCCAATTCAGCAATTTTTGTGGACTCAGTCAATGGAAAAAAGTCAATTTATTTTGCAACTTAACGAGTGCGTTTCTAATGTTAAAGTGTGCAATAGTTAGTTTATGTCGTGACATGCATGATCTCATTTATCACCACCGCTAGATACATTTACACAATTCAACCACGTAAACGTCAACCGCATCATTCCAAGACCATCAATGGAAACTCTTGTGACAATAAATAACAGCTAAAAAATTGATCTCAAGTTGATCTATTAATCGACCATGTCTTGTCACAGTCACTTGTAACGAAGTCAACAGACAAGGGGCACGCAATAAGATCAAAGATGCATGTCAATGTCACCACGACTCATTAAGCATTAGTACTCCTGCATTTCACCCTCGCATACAACCAAAACGGAAGCCGATGAGAATCGCATGCTGAGCGAACACGCGTCTGAATAAAGCTTCAAAGAAATTAAGTGTTACTGCAAATAAAATTTATAAAATTTCACAAGATCATGAGCAAACTTCAAGTCAATTGTCAATTCCATGATCGCTCGAATCATTAAAAAAATGAATGAACAAGGCTATGACGACAATTGAATTGCCTAACATTAAAACAAGTAAAAGAAAGCAATCAATCGTGCGGAATAAATAAATGTGCAAAATGTGAAAATTAATAACCTCATCATCATCATCATCATTGTCACTTTCAATTCAAATAAATAAATTGCTTTCTTTCCCTTTCAATATTTTCCAGTTGGCTGGTGGACAATTACAAATCAGAAAACACGACTCTCCATTCATAACGACGTTAAACGATAGATGCTAAAGAAAAATTCAAAATTTGTTGAGTTTAAAATAACTCGAAGGCTGAGCAAGAAGATATAGGACGACAATGGACAGGGCTAGCAAGGTCGCTACGATCAAAAAATGAGAAGAATGATGAGTACTTTTAATTATAGAATGCATCAATCTGAATCTCTTCTGCTTGTAACAAACTTAAATGCTCTTGATTTGATGCATGTTCTTCGTCTTCATCATGTTATTATTATGAAGCGTAGTTTTATAGCAAGATTACTCCTTTTCCTTTGATTGAAATGACGATACCATTTTAACTGCTCTATTTATTCGGCAAACAAATCTAAAGGAGAAGCAACAACAATTCAATTCAGTTTTGCACTCTTAAAACTGAATCGATTGAATTGAGAGACTCTATGAATAGAGAGAAGGTTGTTTTAATCATTTGAGGGCTACACGCCGATGACTTTATCTTTTTTTATTCCGTCATCAATTATCTGAGTAGATTATTATAAAGTTGTCTCAAGAAGGTGTGTTATTATTAACACTTTTGTCAGCACAACCCCTCTCTTCTGTTGGTTTTTGGCTTCCCACAGAGAATATCGATCAACTTGCTTGTTTTTTTTATAACTTGTACCTTGCCACGCGATTTACCTTAATTTATGGCTGTGTAGTCTAAAATAGTTCATGCAAATGTAAACTACACCACACCAACAATAAAAAGATCAATTCAATTCAATTTCCTTTTATTCATCTCCTAAATTTTCATCACTTGACTCTGACTCTGACTGACATTGACTGACTTCAATCCTGGATTCAATTGAAAGACAATGAGGAGTTAATTAATTTTTCATGACAGCAAGAATAATAAGGTAGTCATGAACAGTGCGATGGAGACCTGAACTACATTTGACTGAGCTGGAAGGAATGCGGTATACATTACTTTAATTAATTAATATGCACGACAAAGTCCTTTTTTAGGTAGAAGAAATGCGGAAAAATGAATCATTAAAATTCCAGATTTTGTACCTCTAATGATCCCATCTAGACTAGACAGTGTACACATTTGCATGAAACTCATAGGCGTTTCCCTACAGAATTTATGAGTCTCTGAAAATTAGTGCATTTTTTTCGTCTTGGAGGTTGGTCTCTGGTGGATTCTATCAAGTTGTAATAATTACTGTACTGTGATTTTGGTGTGGCCCGACCAGGGTCTTTCTGTTGTGTGTTTTGTTATTGGGTGGCATAATACAAGAGCGAGGTAATTACATGAGACATTGATCACATGAACTGTAATCATTCAAGATTCAAGATTTCGAGATTATTGAGATTTTACGTGATGAAATGGAATCCTTTGTTTTGCTTTGTGTGTGTGTGTGTACTAATTGTCGTGATTTATGAAAAAGTGAATCGTAAGTGCCCCATTGACATGAAATGAATGAATCAAGGGCGAATTTTGGGCGGTGTTCTATTCATCATTATTACTTATAATTTTTCCTATCATAAAAAAAAGATAGCAGTCAGTCATGCCTCGATACGATAGCCTTTTTAGCTAGAGAGCCTGGACGTGGACAAAATTGGCTCTTATTATGTGTTTCACAGTGTCTTTATCATTTGAATTGTCCCAAAATATAAGTTATTGTACATTTTTAAGGAAGGCTACGGAACTGCACGAAGAACAATAATGCACTAATTTTTTCAGGGATGGGTTGCACATAAGTACATTCTCTAATGATATAAGACTTGACTTGTGTCACGACTTTTCCAAAGTGGCTCCTCGGCGTTCTTTAGAAAATTGCCAAAGAGATGAGGGCACATCACATTTTAAGGCACAGTTCATAAATCCTGCATTGTATATGCCTAATAAACCCTTTTATTTTTCCCTTCCTTCTTCTTCTTTTTAGCCCTTGTATTATTTATGTGCAAAACATGGAATTTGAGCTATTTATGCCATCATTGTAGAAAAATTAAGGGGACAAGGCAGACATGACACAGATATCCAAATATAGCCACTTACAATTCCACATTTTAATTAAAATTATTGACGAAATGGAAGCTAAACATTGGGAATGATGAAGCGTGAATGAATGAATGTGAACACAGTAACAAAGCCCAGTCTCTCTCTCACCCTTTTAACTCAATTTTATTTGCCAGTCTCGCTGTATCTTCCCTTTCTTTTTAAGGAAAATCGCAGTGTCTGATCGTGCGAATTTTCACATCCTCATTTTTATCATTAAGTAGCAATTGAAAGTGAGTATTATATGAACAATGTAAGTGATTCTATTGAATAAATTATTTTAATTGGTCATCGATTGATAAAGTGGGGTAAAATGTCTCCATCATGATGCTTACGGTAGTTACTTTATCGTTATCACTTTGACATGAGTTTATGGCTTTGAAAAGGTGAAAATTATTAAAGTCATTCATTCAACGTGAATGACAATGTGTTAATTTCTGCTTCCTCAAGAACAAATTATGTCTGATGAGACTTACCACTTTGCAGGAATCGATTCAATCCGGGTTTGGCTATGCACCCCGTTTCCAGAGATGCTTTCTTCCGTTTTGAGCCCATTTTTCAGAGTCACATTCACTTTAATTATGTGTAAGGTACTTGGGTTATAATTGTTACAATGACTACTACCGTTCGTCCATGTTTCGTCCGTGCAACTTAAGGTCTCTCGATATTTTGTCACTTTACATTTTTTAATAAACTGTCGATGTTAATGTTTCAACTCAAGCTCTTAATTAAATTGACCCAAATATCCTCACTATAATCTAAGATAAAAGGGCTCTAAAGATGAAGTTCTTAATTTACAGACGATCCGATCCAATCCAATTCACAATTAACACGAATTAAACCCCCTTCGTTACTTCGTTGTTGTTATTATGATACTCGAGGATGATTTTAAATTTTGCAAACTTGCACCGTGAAAAATAAGTACACTTACGAGATGCACTTAGCGAATCTTCTGTTGCACCTTAATGAAGGTGTAAAGTTATTCGTATGCATTTCCTTAGTTTGAAATAAAAATTAAAGTCTAAATTACTCGTGATTAAATGAGAGATGAGGACAGGGTTTGATCTTTCAGACTCGGAAATTGCAAAAAATAATAATTATTATGATGTTAAAAGCAAGTCTTCCTCACAACGTAGGTATAATTAGATCACTATCACCCTCACTAAAGCATAAATTAACTACTTCTTCGCCTTACTGCCCCTACTTTTCGCACTTCGGTGGTGTTTCGTTCGTTCGTTTTTTTGAAAACTGTGGTGAGGAGGAAGACGCTTGATTTTTTGAAAGGACGCCTCATGAAAACTGTGAGTGAAACAAAGCTACATTATGAAGTGAGATTGAGAGTGAGGTTCTTTGCTATTGTGCACACAACAGCCATTGGCAACCCTTTGCTACCCCTGCCAAGAACAAAACTGAACTGAAGCCTACAATGCGAAGACACCAAGTCGTAAGGTATAGGAGTGACAGGTAGGCGCTTGAGAATAGTGCAAAATGAAAAGTAAGCGTTCAGCAATAGCATAAAATTGAATTTTTGGCTTTGGTTATTTAAGACAGCTACTACTTAACGTCCAAATTAGAGAAACGGGGTATAAAAGGCTATGTGAATTAAAATCTTTGGTTAACTTGAGACGGGACGACATAAGCTAAAAATTGTATTTGGGGGAGCTGTATGTTAAATTGCCTGATTGATGGCTTGAAACACTAAATTCTACCAAACTGATTACCATACCAACTGATTATTGTCCATGCTATGCTATGCTACACCTTTAAAATTTAAAATCCAAGGAACACGCACAGAGGTGAGGTTTCCAAGAATATTCCAGGTTCAGGTAAACTCAAAAATGCATCGCAGCTTTCATTAAGTTTTTGGTTCCTTAGGAGAAAGGAAGTAACAAATTAAGTCCTACCAACAATGAACATCACGGCACTTCTGCCCGCTTTAACTTGTCTCTTATCATCAGTATGGAACAAGGAGCAAGTGAGGAATTATGAAGGGTAAACCAATCCAGCAGTGGTCAATAATAATCAGATTTCATGATTTTATTTTCTCGCTAGGTCTCAAGTGATACGGGTGTCCAACATTCCCGAGAATCATGAGGGATTTGAGACTCTTCAAAAACTCTACCGTACAGATGGACTTTTCGACCTGTTCACAACGCCCAGCAGGACAAGTCCTACAGACGTTATGGTTTGCAAAGAAGAAGCTGACAGGGTCAGAACCATTCTTAGTCACTACAATATTCCATATCGAATCGTGGTTCAGGATTTAAGCAGGTTAGTATGACGTAACGTTTTTCTCCTTTTGACACGAATTCAAACATTTTCGCCGTGTGAACTGTGAACAGGCAGATTTCAGAACATGAGTCAATCAACAAGGCAGCCGTGAGAGAGGGTGGGGATGCAATGACTTGGACTGCGTACCATTCTTTGACGACTGTAAGTAAGCGTGTGAGAAAAAAGTGGTTAGTGAAAGTCTATAACTTTTGTATATTCTTTATAGATTCACGCATGGATGGAGGACATGGCGACACAGTACCCCAGCGTCATCTCTGTTGAGACTTATGGACACAGCTATGAAAACCGTCCCCTGAAGGTCATGAAAATTTCGACCAATAAAGACAAAAACAACCCCATTGTGTGGATTGACGGAGGAATACATGGTAACACAGTGCCCAGTGCCATAATTGTTCAATAATTTGGTTGTTGACAGCTAGGGAATGGATCTCTACAGCCACTGCTACCTATATCGCAAACCAATTGATTGACCTCTCCACCAAGAATTCTTCAAATCAATTGGTGTCTTCTCTTGATTGGTACATAGCTCCTGTTCTAAATCCCGATGGCTATGAGTACACCAGCACTGACCGAATGTGGCGAAAGACAAGATCACGAAATCCAAACTCAAACTGCTTCGGGACTGGTATGTAAATTCATGTTAAGTTATGTGTGCCTTGCAAAAAATCTGCGATTTAATTTAGATCCAAATAGAAACTTTGCTTTCAAATGGGGAGGACAGGGTACTTCAGTCAACCCATGCAGTGAGACTTACAAAGGTTCAAGCCCTGCTTCGGAAAAAGAAGTGTCTTCCATGCAACAATACATTATGTCAAATCGAGAACAAATCAAGTTATATATTTCACTTCACTCTTACTCTCAATTTCTTTTCATTCCTTGGGGTTACGACAACGTCGCACTGGACAGTGACAGGAAGGACCTACTTCCCATTGCAGAACAGGCAGCGAACACTTTGGAATCGGTGCATGGAACCAGCTACAAAGTGGGCACCCCAGGAGAGATCCTTTACTTAGGTACCTATCAAAATAGATATGAAATGTGGTGCCGATAGTTTAGTATGGTTATGTTATGTTAGCTTCCGGGGGAGCATTCGACTGGGTCAAGGGCGAAGGAGGGATCAAGTTTTCTTACACTTTCGAATTAAGGGACACTGGGAGTTATGGATTTCTTCTTCCACCGAATCAAATCGTCCCAACCGGACAAGAGACTTTAGAAGCTGTTAAGGTGATGGTGGCAGGGATGATGAAGTATTTTAGATTTTCAGGATGGTGACTGATTAAAGTTATTTGTTGATATATATTTCTGGATTTTTTAATTAATAAACTAATTGAAGATGTGTGCTTAAATTATTGCTATGGTACTTCGAATAACTGGTCGACCGTTTACAGGCTGTGTTGGGCGAAATGTTTTGGGGGCAATTTGAGTGACTTCGTTCAATATTGTGCTTCTAATCGCTTGCATATCCGACGCTGCAATAGACAATGGTTTCTCACAAACCATCCTGAATGGAAGGTATAGAATAGAATCAGTGAATGATTAATACCAACAAAAAGCAATTTGCATACCATTGAACGACCTCTTCACAATTTGGAGTTGTGAGGGATCCTTGATACGTGAAAAGAACATCGCCTGACGTGGGCATCAGCGATGTTAGATCCAATGAAGCACTCACCGGTTCCCAAACACTTTCGTTGTAACTTCTCTTGGTCAGTAGGGAAATGAATGGTGACAATGCAAAATTCACGTCTTTGGTTCCTTCGGGGACCCCTTGCAATAGTACCCCAATGACAGTGAGTGCGGTTGGGTCACCAGAGTTGATGGCCTCCTGAGCATTGGTGTAAAGGTCGGAATGATGAACCAAGTGCATCTCCATAGAATTGGCCTTTCCCCCTACCAAGTGCTCTGATCCTTCAGAGTCGTCACTTCCCCAATGGAAATGAATGTCTGCCAATTTGTACCCTCGCTTAGAAGAGGAGTACAATAGCACTGCCTCAGCGTCTTGAAGATGGAGGTTCAAGCTCATGGAGAAACGAGTAAGTTTAAAGGAGAACTGGTCAGTAGTGAGGCGTGGCAAGGAAAGTGTCAGGTTTCCCACTTCCGTCGAGGAGGCTTCCAGATCTATTGGGCTTTGCACTTGTCCTATGTTACAAGCACCACCCCAGGATGACGGACCGCAGGAAGGTTCTTCGTAGCAGTAAGAGCCTTCGCCGGCGGATGTAACCGTATGGGGTAGGTGGAGACAAAAGGATATCACCAGCAGAAAAGCAAAAGTATGGGATTTCTCCATGGTAAAAGGCTTTTGGAGAGTTGAAATGAGGTGTGGTATGGGAATTTTTTGGTTCTGAATAAGGATGCTGTGCCCAGACGCATTTTATTCCAAGCCTTTATTTATTTTTGGTAGAGACCAATACATGACAACACCATATAATTAATTATCTTGTCTTTGTCCAGGTAAAATTGTGTCATGTATTCTTTTTGTTTTGCACAAATTTACTTGGAAAATGAAATCCTTGTTTTGGCATCAATTATTGATTGTCTACATAATGTACAATTTCCTGGATGCCAATTAATTTTTAGTAAATAACTAGTCTGCACTCACATCCTGCATTAAACTGTAAATATAGATGACCATTGGTGCTTTTAGGAAGTCAATTCAAAGTAGGAATTGATTGCAAAGGATTATCACCAGTCATGAACTTCAAATTTAAACTTTCATCATTTACCTGCTTTTGCAATTAAAAATAAAAACAAGGCACACGTACTTGCGGAAGCGTCGTTGTGTAGTAATAAAATATCTCTGGAATATCATAAACGCTTAATCAAAATCCGTGTAAATACTTTATTCCAAGTAAGTTTGACGCACGAAGCTACGAAGTATATTTATCTTTATCATACGTAATAAATGTCATATCAACCTTTGATGTATGATTCACATTCGCAGGATTGCCGCTTAATCGAATTCGCCTTTACACAATTTAATTTACTATATTTAGAGGGTAATAAATAGTTTTTCAAGGAAATAGGTTTCAAGTACTTTCAACAACGGTAATTTTGAATAAAGTTGTTGACTGATTGTCCAAACCCCCATTCATTTGCAAACTCTATAAATCCATCCATCCACTCTGGGAAGGTTCCAGGGATGCTGATAATCGTTGCTGTGACTCCAAGAATGGTGAATAAGACATCAGTGAACAAGCCCAGATTGCCAATGTCAAATCCATTCCAGCCAAACAATGTCACGGCGAATGACATGAAGTTGGCTCCATTTGACAAGAAATACTGAAAGAGATCCACTCTGTTGATGATGGATATTAAGGCAGGGGGGATTGCGAGAATGATTCCAAGGACCACACCAATGGCTGCTACTATGATAGCCTGAAAAAATAAGTGAACAATTTCTATACCTGACCACTTCAATTTTAATGCAATTTTTACTCACTTTCACCCAAAGCATCATGTCCAGCCCAAATCCTACAAATGTGGAGAAGGATCCCAATATCAAAGCAAAAACGTTCATGTCATATATCAGATTCTTCCTTCCGTCGCATGTCTCCAAAATGTCATCTTGTTTTTTGTACACAAAATATTGAGGTAACATGGACTGGGGATTTTGTTCACCATGATAATGCTCAAATCGAACGTTGGGGTACACAACCTCCTGAACAACGTCTCGAGAGGAGTAGCGTGGAAGTCCATTTGCTATGAAATAAATTGAGGTCACAATTTTACCATCGATCAAATAACTCGAGCTCACCGGAATCTGCGATCCGAAATCGTGGTGGACCACGCTGTGGAGGTGGATGGCCAAGATGGGTTGGAAATGATGCTGGTGACAATATGTACGCGTCTCCGCTATTTGCCGTCATTAGCCAGAGGAGACTGAAAATGGAAACTTGCCATTTTGAACAGTAAACAATACGAACTACACTTTTCATTGTTGCGTTGACTTGGCAAGGCGAGTGTGATGTCCAAGAAGACTACAGGAAAAAGCTGAAGCCAAGAGCAAAAATCGAGACATAGGAAAGTGTCAATCACTCTGTCAATATTTGAAACCTTTCACTACTTTTGTGTCATTAGGGCGTTGTTGGGTGCATGATCATAATGTGTGTGGCTGAAGAATCCTTTTAATTTTTAACCTAAAAAAGCAGTTTGTTTTACTCAAAGGAGACTCATTAATTAAATCCAATTCTGAATGCTATTTAACAATATGCATTTCTCATGCAAACGTTTGCACCAGGGGTCATAGGGTACGGGTCAAAGTCAATGCAAAGGATTAAAAAACGCTTAGTTTGCAACTTTCAATGAGCCTTATTTATGTTGGTGATGGAACTATGGGACCAAGGTTCAGTAGCTCAAAATCTCATCTTACCCCCACTCCTAATAAAATCATGGACACCAGTGACAGTACTTAACTTCATGCATAATTTATTACAAGAACTACATCATTCAATAGTATTCAATATAGATAGTCAAAGTCTATTACTAAGGGAAATAAGGAGTTGGAACATAGCATCCATAATTTTCAATAAAATGTCTCACATCATCTCCAATTCCCCAATTATACCCCGTTCGAACTACCCCATCAAACAAATGTGGCCATGTACTCAGCACACTCATTGTTGTAGTAACGACCCCCACAATTGTAAATACAACATCTGTCAAAAGTCCAAGATTTCCAATCTCAATGCCCAGAGAACTCAAAAATACATTTGAAATCCCGAGCATGTTGAATGCATTGCCAAGCAGGTATGATATGGGGTCACTCCAGTTGAGAATGGTAAGTAATTCCGAAGGCACTCCCCAAATGAAGGAGAAGGCTGTAGTTAGGACTGTCACAAATTGGCTCTGGCATGCAAAAATATTTCAATTCGTCTTTAGAAACCAATAATTCGATTACTTTGCTAATACCTTAAACGTGAGCAACATATCAAGTCCGAATCCAAAAAATGTGGCAAAGAGTCCAATGCCGAATGAGGCAAGTCCTAAATCGTCAGCTAAATTTTGTCTTCCATCACAGCTCTTCAAGGTTGGTATTGACATCTTGTTCTGGAAGTTCCATTCTGGATAGGAAGGGTGCTCTACGTAATAATGAGGCCTCACAGGATATCTTTCGTGGGTGGATTGTTCAATGTGACTCACTTCTTGTCGGTAAACTGTGGGGGTTTGAGACCTTTTAATACATTTGTGCTTGTGGGAAGATATAATTTCTTTTGTACCTGGTCGCCATTGACTGCTGTCAACGTGTCCGTGATGAGCATTATTAGTATTTCTTCCAGTGGAGGTATGAAGTTGGATAAGAACGATAAATGGAAGGAGTCCAACGTTGCCATTGACCATCGTACTAACGTATTTCAGCCTCCTTTGCTATGACTTGAATAAATTGTGAAGTGACGCAGCAGGTGTTGAAGCGAATGCCGACCAAACTGACTTTTCTTCTTTGCAAAATTTGCGAGAGTGTAGATTCGTAAAATAATGTCAATGTGAGGGTATTTGCTGTGATGTCGTTGCATTTTTGTGTTTGCAATGTGACTTTCACCAAAAAACAAGGTACAATGATATTGCGACCGAAAATTTGCCATGTCAATGTTTGTAAATTTGCAGCATGTCTGGTCTTTCAACCGGAAATACTGCTGAGTACTAAAAATTCATTAGACCATATTTTTTAAAAGTAACCAATGTGTCTAGAAAGGCTAAACCTAAAGATCTCATCAACATTTATTCCGAACCTTTCTGAAGTGTTTCTCAGCAATCTTATCCAATTCTTCCAAAATCTTCATAGCTTTTTTTGTCGTACAGCTTTACACATCCTTTGAAGCTCAACATGGTTCTAGTCTTCAATTTCTTGGGTACTCTTATGCAGAACAGGAAAAGCATACATTCGCAAATGTCTCAACCTACCCCTCTTCTTTTCTCTCCTTCCTCTCTCTCTCGAAGAACAAACAGCACAAGAATGTGCCTGCCTATAGGAATAGCATTGTTGTATGCATGGCGTTGTCTTCACCAACAATAAATTGGTCTGAAATCTTATACGTTTTGGGAGAAAATATGTAAATGAGAAGCTTTACAAATTCCTCTGCAAGCACTATTTACCCTTCGTTTGCATTTTTTTGGTTTGCAGATTTGTCATTTGGCAAGAGTGAGTTTACAAATAGGATTTTGTCCTATTTATGCTCCATCTTTACAATAGTTATTAGTTATAATACGTATTTCCCATTTTGGTCCATAATTTCAAATCGATCGAAGATAAGACGTTGGAGATAAGAGGGATTAAGTTGCATGCAAGACTTATGGAACAGCCTCCGTACCATAGTTTTAATACGTATCAACTTCAGTGGCTCCATAAGTTATTGCTTTCTTGAATATTTTCATCATTTCCAAGAAGGAGAGGTATTGCGCAATTATTTAACTTTGCTGAAAACTACGATACATTATTCTCAATAAGAAACCTACATTTAACTGTATGGGTGTAACTAAATCGCCTGAAATGGCATGGTAAAAGCTTCGTTACGAAGACTTCATAGCTGCTGGAAGGATGAAAGCAAAATCCTGAAATCCAATATCCCTGCAATCCAAAGTTCAAAGATCCATATTTTAACATGGTTGTTAACATATAATTTTACGTTCTATGGTTTTAACTTTGCAACCACGCGTTTAAAAATGAATCATAATCATTGGCACATCCTCATTCGTTCTCATCATTGGGTTCAGTAAAGAACGTCTTTGGAATAAAAAGAAATAAAATACCTTTTCAAAGCATTTTCAAAGACTAAAAGACAGAAGGGCCATAAGTCAACTTCTTGTGGGTACCTATATCACCTCTTGGATCCCAACAACTCTCGTAGTTTGAGAAAATTTGTGAAATTAATTTTGTGAGCTCTTCTTCTCCTTGTCCTTGTATCGCTCTGAGGAAGCCAACTTTGATAAGGTATGCATTGTAACCAGAATTCTATAGATGCCTTTGTAACGCAAATTTTGTGCTAGACTAAATTTTCATCATTTTTTTTGCAGTGAAAACTGAACAAAATGAAGCCGAATCTCAACAACGCTGCTGCCAAGGAGGCCCTTGCCACCCACATTGAATCATTGAGAGTAAAAGTTGACAAGCTAATGTCCACCACGCTCATGGAAAACAAGCTAAAGATGGACAACTTGAGGTTGGAGTTGAAGCTGGACGAAGGGCACGTCAAGTTTAAAGTGATCACAGCTTCTGACATCAATGGCAACACTGCCGGTCATGACCAGGGAACCTCCCCCTCCTTCCAGTTCCCCTCCAACCAGGAAATCCTACGAGCAGTGGAAATCATCCACCCGCTCATCAAGGAGTACCACTATGACTTGACGACTTTGAGGGACTGGTTGAACTTTCAAACAAAGAAAATGGAGACCGGAAGCGGGTTTTCCTCGAAAGTGGTGCAAAGGCTGT
The DNA here is from genome assembly GCA_034696445.1 of Isotomiella minor. Lineage (NCBI taxonomy): Eukaryota > Metazoa > Arthropoda > Collembola > Entomobryomorpha > Isotomidae > Isotomiella > Isotomiella minor. The sequence continues at coordinate 931 of JAQIWU010000753.1, read as the reverse complement.
CTGCAGGAGTGACCAATGTCCTTTATGGAGTAGGTGTAAAGGATTACTTGGCGGTTAGAGCGGATTTAGTCGGGAAGGCTGTGAAGTACCCTCAGAGCGAAGATGCTGTTAATGCCATATTCTACCATGACTACGTTTACAAAGTGGACCTTGACCGAATTCTCTTTCGTCATGCGCAATATTACGCGGAAATTTATAACACGATGATTAAAAATTGGGACACAGTTACTTCTGTTGAGGATGAGGACAATAATGCAGGAATCATGTACTGATACTTTTTTTTATGTGTTTGATAATAATCAACTTCCGTGAGATTTGATGTTCTGTTTTGGCTGCCTGCTATGGCAACCTATGATAACTGTCTCTATGTCACTCTGACTTATCATTACTCTTCGTATACCTTACAATATTTTACATACTTTATGTTTCAATTAATTAGTTTGACCATAAATTTTCGTGATGATGATGTGCCCTTTAGTTACGTTGACGACAGTATAACAATCTTTATATCAATAATGCCCAATTTCTGAAATGAAATAAACTGAACATTTCTCAAAATTGTTTGTGTTTGAATAGAAGTGGAATGACATTGCATTTTACCAAAATTTTATTACTGGTATTAATTAATTACGGCTTTTAAAGAGACCTTGTACATTAATTTTTCGACATTGTTGCAGAAGGCATATTGACAAAAGTTTTCAGATTGCATAGTTAGCATAATTACATTACTTCTATATTCTTTTAGGTAACACCATTAACAATTATTACGGTTCCGGTTCTTCAATTCTTCATCCAAACCATTATAGAAGACAATTGGAAAAACGATCGTGGTTACGACTACGACAACGACACAGAAAAGGGCAATTGCTAGGATTGGGATTGCCAAATAGATCGTTACAATCCAGAACAGAAAACGGTACATGAGTGGTTC
>JAQIWU010000752.1:0-22122 GCA_034696445.1 Isotomiella minor | reverse complement strand
AGCACAAAATATACAAAAGAGAGAGATCTTTTGCATGCATACGTAAAAAAGCAAGTGCTTGTTAGCCAGACTTTTTAAGCACACGTTCCGGTTAAGTGTACTGAAGCAGTGCGCTCTCCTTCACAAGCTTCCTTGAGCTATTACTAACTACATTCTATTCTTTATTCAGTTCTGCTGGAGTGAATTTAAGGCTTTAATAATTAAAACATTAAATACGAAAATTAAGGTCATTGATAAAGCAAAAAGCAAAAAATAGCAAGCGATGAAAAGCTTAAATTCAGACACAATCGAAACAAAACTCTGTCCACTTTTGCATGGTAAAAAATACAAAATTCTTGTTGAGCAGAGCAAAAATGATGTACCCACGGCGGGACTCGAACCCGCAATCCCCTGCTCACACCAGCAGACACGAATGTTTAGGAGGCAGATGCCTTATCCATTAGGCCACGCGGGCATTGGTGACGGTGGCTCATGTGTAGATTTTATTAAGAAAGTATCCAGCAGCACCCTACATAATCAATCAAGCATTCTTTTCATTCATTAATTTCCAATGGGTTAAGATAATCACATCCATAGCGGTAGGCAGAGGTTTGCAATTGCACCCGGTATTCCCACATTCAGAATCCAGGCATGAGGATTGTGCACGTAATCCATAGTGATGGCATTTTTGGGGCAAGAGGAGACAAGGTGGATGAAATTCAATGAACAAAATTGATCAAACATCATCAGACAAAATTGTATAAGCAAAATTTTGTAAAGCTTTGAATTGGATTTCACTTTTTAGCCAGTCACTTTCAAAATTATTAGTTCTTTTAAAAACACAACTCATCAATTCAAAATTCATCATGCGGATTCCACACACGATACCCAAAATCGTCCTGAAGTAAGTGGCACTTGAGTCATGAGGATTGATCTTTATTCACTTTGGTCTAACGCAATTTCAGGGCGTATGCACGCAAGTTAAACGAAGAGGAATTGGCCAAATCGTATGAAGGAAGACCGTTAAGGGCTGAAGATGCTACGTGGGACAAGGACGCTAAGCCCTCACTCCGGGACCTCTGCCTGGATAAGGTTGTTGAAGATTATGTATTTTACGTAAAGTTGGTTGAGGCATGGAACAAGGACTACCTACAAGGCCATGATGAGACTAGAGAGAAGTGGAAGGAAGACAGGGCAAAGTATTTGGAACGAAAGGCCAGCTATGAGAAGAAGTACCAGGAGTTGGAAGAGGAACAAGCTCGAAGACTTTACATTGGAGATGACCCAAACGACGTGGATGATGACGATGATGACGTCCCTACTGGAGCTGACGAAGGTCGTCCTACGGTTGCAAGTCTTTTCTTGAAAAAAGGCTTACGAGCTCCGGACGTTGTGTCAGACGAATTTCCAGACTACACTCCCATCGGGCCAGTGCTGGACCAACTCTGGGACGAGGATAGAATCCAAGCAATAGAAGAATTGGATTTAGAATATGTCCCCTTTGAGATGGCGGTACAGACCATTCCGGATGATCATTACTGGGAACGAGCGAGTCGTAAAAAGTGGGATGTAAGTCACAATGATGTAAAATTAAAATTGTTTGAGAGCTTATGAAGCATTTTTTTTGGTGCAGTATATCTTTGACGCAGACGAGCATGGGAAAAAATGGAGGCGTCTTCACTTGGAAAAGACGTTATGGGAAGCCATCGAGAGCTATCATCCCATTGATGGGGACATAGATGAATTGGAAGACTTGAGTGATCTCATTGCCCCAGAAATTATTAAAATCAAATTGAATAACCTCATCCCAAAGTGCTTCGGTACTCCGAGAAAACCTCTCGATGATAAAATCCCTGACGCGTAAGTAATACTTCAACTTTCTCCCTGTTTGAAGCTTCGTAATATTTTTTTAACCTACAGGGATTTTGTTCCCGGTGGAGAAGAGGGAGACGAAGGGTACTCTATAACCACTTTGCTTTATATAATTGTATGAATTGAGGTTCACAAAGTATGGAAATTAATTAAGGTTTGGCGATGGTGAAGAGGACCCTGCAGACCTGAAAGAACTCGCGAAGCAAAAGGAAAAGGAACAAAAAGCCTTGGAGAGGAAGACGAAACGGAAGTTGAAATTGCAGGAGAAAGCAGATAAAGAAAAGGCCGAAAGGGATCTTGCGGACGCTGTTGCCGCGGCCATTGCTGCTGCAGCGGCTGAGGGTGAAGAAGAAGAGGAGGAAGATGATGAAGAAGAGGGGGAGGAGGACGAGGAAGAAGAAGAGGAGGAGGAGGACGGAGAGGAAGAAGGAGATGACGACGAAGAAGAAGGGGATGAGGAGGAAGGAGACGAGGAAGAAATGGAAGATGAACTTCCAGAGGAGGAGCAGCCAGATAGAACTTCTTCAGATCACATAGACTTTGGGATGATTTTACCAAAGTTCACGAATTTGAAGGTCTTGAGTTTGGTTTATGAAATGCAAGATACGGGATTGGATTGGGAGAAGAGGTTTTTCATCTTTACGGACAATGACTGTCTCAGCCTCGCAAAAGGTACAGGCATATTATGGTACTTTAATTCTCCGTTTGACAAGCGTGACTTTTCCTCTCAGCTTTGGCAGACACACCCTCAATCGAGACTTTCGAACTTCTGCGAAGCCATCTCAACGATGAGCAATGTAAAACGCTGATTCGGGAGGGGCTAATCAAGATGCCACATTTGAAAATGATAAATTTTTCTTACAATCGCTTAAACAATGCTGGAGCAAGGGCAATTGCTCGTTTGTTAACTGACGAGGAGTCTCGAGCAATCCACACCATTCATACGGTTAAGTTGGCCAGAAACTTTATTCACAATGAAGGTGGCAAGGCTTTGGCGTGGGCGTTGACACAGTTAGTTTTCCTTGCTGTGAATTCTCCAGTCAGGAACCCTAAATTTCTTTTTCTGTCTTTTAAGAAATCAACATTTGACGCACTTGGATTTGAGAATCAATCGTATTGGAGACCCTGCTGGAAGAGATTTTGGTCACGCCTTGGTGGAAAATCATGGCTTGCTCAGCCTTCAACTTGGGGCAAACAGACTCACGTCCAGTAGTGCGTACGTCATTAACAAAATGCTTCATCACAACAACACGCTCGTGGAACTGGATCTGAGCTCGAATGCGTTGTCAGAAGAAGGTAAGTCCAAAGAAAATGTCCTAGCATTATTACCTACTAAAACTCTTCGACTTTAGGTGGAGACTACATGGCAAATGGCTTCAGAGCGAATAAGCGTGTGTTGCGGCTGGATGTCCGACTGGCGGACATTAGCTTGGACCTTCAATACAAGATCCTGAAGCATATGCGCAGGAACAGACGCCGAGTGAAGTACAATCTTCTTGACCGGGAGGACACTTATCCTAATGAGAAGGAGAGCGGGATCTTGGTGGAGAAAACGTCTGGAGAATGGTCGAGTGAGGAAGAGGATGAGGATGAGATGGATGACACGGAAGCAGAGGAAGTAGTAAAGAAAGATGAAAAGGAGGAAGCTGAGGTCGGAGAAGACGACATTCAAGTCGTCAAGTCTGTAACCAATATTCAACTTTCTAACACAGAACTTTAATATTTGGCTATAGCGTCAGTAATGGAATTCAGGAAATTAAAGAATGAAGTAGAATCATGCAATAAAAATGCAGTAGAACGTTTTAAAAACTTTGTGGGAGTTTATTAGTCCAAATTGTTTTAGAAAAATATACATTATTCCTACTGTTTTTTTAGTTGAATCATGGATAGGAAGCACCGGGTACTACCAAATAGCGAAAGTGTCAACCCAGGAATTCAATTATCAACTATTACTATAATGTAACTCGCTTCCTGTAGTCTAATACTAAAGTCTAAATTATTTTATACACGATTTCTGAAACCATTATTCCTACACTTACTAAATATTTTGGTACTCTAAATATTCGTTTCACTGGACAAAAAAAACTGTCTATCGATGGAATTTGGCTTGGCTAGCTACTCTATATTTGTTGAAAGCTAATTCTTAAAGCTTAAATCAATACCAACCGGACAAAGTTAAAGATCTCATTTCAAACTAAAGCTTCAAATATTGAATTGGAAAGAGGTGTATCTATGAATCTGAAAGATATTTGATGAAGGACGGAATTGCGAACACTGCAATAACAAGGAATGCACATATGTAACTTAAGAGTAAAATGTAAGGACGGAAGTTTGGTTCCCTCGGACTAAAAGGAATGGTGGCATGTCTTTGGTCAGGAGTTCTAACCACGCCATGTAGAGAGGTGCAGAAATGTTGCCCTTGCGAGGCATAGGGAGCGTCCTACAAAAAAGATTTAAAAAATTAAACTCTATTGATTGTTTCGTAAAGTTTCAACATACATAACGACAAAGGTAGAATCCTTTGAATGCAGTTGCAGCAATTCCCTTAGTCTCATGTGTCTGTTGGTTTTCTCCCTCATAGCCATTAACTCCGATTCTGTAATGGACGTGCCATCTTGATTATTTTCGGACTTGAAGTCAGCGATTATTGCTTCCAACTCTCGTTTCGTTTTATCTTCTGCCTTCTTTGTAATGTCCGGAATGACGATCACGTCACTGTAGTCAATACGAAACTTGGCGAGAAGTGCTGCCATGCTATACATCAAACAGTTCATGTAGGGAGATCAAGTTTATTACACGAGGAAACGTGAGACTTACTTTCTTTGTTCTGTTCCAAGTTCGTCCTTTCTACTTGTTAGAGTAAAAATACGAAGGGTGCAGCCAGCAAACTGGGACCTGGTGGTTAACAGATATGGAATCAAGATCGTCAACCCTCCATCATCATACAACCACCAAACATCAATTGTCCCCTTTCGTTGTTTTCGTTGGAATTGTGTAATATTGGAAATTACGCTTCGTGGAAGTACAGCACCTCCAGGACCCTTATACATGTTTGAGAAGGATTGCTTTCGAGACTTCTTTGAGCCAAGACTTGCAACCTGACTCGCTTCCGGGAAAGTTCTCTTTTCCACTTTTGGGGACACTGGGGGACTACTGGTTTCACTGCTGGTTCCATCTGCAAAAAAGACGTAATCTTAAGTTTGTGTGGCAATACATTCTGTAGTTTAAAAAAACTATTAGAGTGCAAACGTGTCGTGCAGTTAAATATGTGAGTATCAAATATTATTAGTGGCCCCAAGAAACACACTTCCAGACAACGAAATCATCAACAGACTCACCACCCTGAGTAGAATAGGCTGCAAGGTAAAATAGCGATGAGGACCTAATGCTTCTCGAATCAGCTAATTACAAAGTACTCTAGTCTTAATTCGAACGTGGTTTTAGGATGAAGATGATGGCTACAAGATACATACAATCTTAAGAAAGAGCAAGGAACTATACCTTGGGACAATTGACTTTCGGATTGATTCCTGGGAATTTCTTTTTCCTTCTTGGCTTCTTGCATCAACTGCTGAGGGGTCATTTGATCTTCTTCCTCAATTACACTGGAGTAATCCATTCCGTCCTGCGTTCTCAAAATTCCGACGGACAAATGCATGTCCAGTGCCTCACTGTAAATAGATTAAGCAATGATTTGATATGTACAAACAGAATAAAAATTCACAATACTTACTGGATGACGTTAAAGTACTCCTTTAGGTGTTGACGATTAGATTTAACCCAGTCTCCTTTGTACCCCATGAGAACCATATTCGGTCTCAACTTTCCTAGCCCGCATATTTGCATTATAGACTTGCATCCATGTTCAAAACTGTCATCCTCAATCATTGTGTAGAACCCTTTCCTCTTATGCCGAGCCAACCAAGCGTATGCCTGGCGCGTGAGAGTGGATCGCACTTTCTGACTGTAGTTCCCCTGTAATTGACATTAGAAACGTTAGCATTACTTTTCACACACAGCGTCCCACCCTGGTAATGCTTCAGCGTACCTTCATAACATGACCACAAACCATTAGTGACAAATTCTTTACGAGGAGGTTGGTGAAGTCTATCAAAGGTGGCCGACTTCCCGGGGTCCCACTGAAGACAAGGATCTGTGGTCTGAAATTCTTGACATGTTCTTCCACATAATTTAAGTCTTGCACAGATTTCAAAGCCGAATTATAACTCTGAGCTTGTGTTGATGATCCCCAGTTGACCTCTGGCTTGCGATAAGAAACGTACAGATACAAAAATGCGACGCAGCCCACTGTAATCAGCGCGGTGACCCAAGACATTAAGAACATGACGGCGAGGCAGAGGACGCAACCAAAGAGGCTGACCCACGCATTGTAGTACTTGAAGGCAGGACGCCATCCAGGTGACTTTGTAATCGAGGCATGGAAGACGGAGAAGTTTATGAGCACATAAGCCATCAAGAAAAAGTTAGAGAGTAGTGGAGCAATGGCATTCAATTCGGCTGCAAGTGGAGTTCAAAACTTTAGCTTCCATGACTTGGCCTATACATAAAACTTGTATAGACAGGCTTACCAATTAAAAGGCACCCAAGGGAAATTACGAACACCAAACAGTAGCCACGCACAGGATCGTTGTTGGCACCGTAACCTTTGGCGAAGAAGTGAATGAGAGGGTAGAGTTTATCCTTGCACAAAGCCTATAAGGGACAATTTTCATTATTTTGTTTCTTTGAGTAAAGCAAGGGTACTAACCTGAAACACACGAGGTGCTCCAACCAAACTAGCAATAGCAGATGATAGGGTTGCAGCAAAACAGCCCATGTAAATTAGGGGACCCCATGACGATATCAGTTCCATCACCTGTTTGGGGCAACATGAAACAGTAATTAAAGAATTCACATTTTTCATATTGCACATACTTGAGCACTGTTGTATAATCCGTAGTCACACTCCCTGCCAGTACAATTATTATAGGCTTGGAAGTCTGGCCAAGGAATTCCCTCCAACGTTTCGTTCATGGTGTATTCATATTCCGTTAAATTGCCACTAGCTTCCCTCAATGCACAGGATCCCATCATTACAGCATACCCAATGTAAGATATGTAGGTCAACGTAATGGCCAATAAGGTTCCTAGAGGAATTGCTTGAGCTGGATCTTTCAGATCACCGGACAAATTGGCCCCAGCAACAATTCCAGTCACAGCAGGGAAGAAGACGCCAAAGACAGTGAAGAAATCTTGTGGAGCATCTCCTCCGTAGGCCGTGCGATAATCCGCCCAAAAATTTACAGAGAAGGTCTCGGCTAACGATCAAAACATTTAAGGTTAATTCCGTGGTCAACATAGTTTGAAATCCATTCTCACCCACCTGAATATCCAATAAACCCTTGTGCTCTCTCCAAATCGTCCACTGGTCCCACGAATGAACCGACAACAAAATCCACTTGAGCTGCCAGAAGTACGACGAGTAGAAACATTTGTGTCTGAAATGGAAACAGAATAATAATTCAAGGGAAACTAATTACATGTGTACCTATGAACTTGGCAGAGAAACAATCACTCACCCGAGTCACCCAGTCCATTCCAACAAAGGCCAAAACTAAAATCGCAATCAAAACTCCAACTCCGACGACACGAGTGTCATTGGGCCCTCCGTCAATTATCTGACCCCAGTTGTTTGCACTCAAAAGGTCATTTAGAGACTCGCAGAACCCCACAATGTACAAGGACACTGCGATGGAATTTGCAATTGTGAACATAAGACCAATGGCTGCACCAAACTCAGGTCCCAGTGACCTTGATATCATGTAGTAGATCCCCCCTTAAATGATAAAGAAAGAAGTCATTAGGATTTAAAAGAAAAACAATAAGGCTTCAGCAACAAACCTCCTTTGATTTGTCCATTTGTGCTCACAGCAGACATTGAAAAAGCCTAAATTCCAATTAATCAATTTCAATGACATCATTTATACATTTCCACAAGGTTTTAATTACAGTGATAAAGGTGGTTAGATTGGCCAGACTGATGATTAAAAACCCTTCCACTGTAATATTTAAGAGTCAACAATTAGAAACAATTTTGAGACGATTGTTGAAAACATACATATTCCTGCCTGTCCTATGCACCAGGACAAACGAAGAAACAGCATCACTCCCCAAATGTTGAGGAGGCATCGCATCTGCATATAATTTAATTAAGGTCTTAGGTTTTAATGGCATTGGGTGACAAGTGGTTTTAAAAGCGTACCAAAACTCCTTCCAGCCATCCAAACTTGATGACTTTTCCCTTCAGCACTTGACCTTCTTCGTCATCAATCTGTTTTGTCTACAAAAAAAAGTAATAAAACGGATTAAAATAAGAGGAAAAAGAAAGAAGCATCGAAGGCATGAAATAATTCAATTGCGTGAGACTTTTTATATGATTTCCCGTTCGTTGAAACCGGATTAAAGCAGTGTTTGCATAAAGATGGGTATTTTGAAAAATATCAGTATCGCTGAACTCTCAATTGTAGCGATTGAAATGTCACACACGTTGCCATATCACACGCGTTTATTGTTAACCTGAAATTCCAGCAAGATGTATAACAATTAAAATAGATTATACTCAGTCCTTTTTTGTCCTCCTGGTCGATGATATGAATGAAATATCGCATGGAAGAATGCAGCATGTTTTATACTTTATTACATAGCTATGCATAGTATATTAAAGTACATTGGCATTGCTGATCAGTGCTTGCATATTGACGGCAGAATTTACAATTTGCTCATCACAGGTGAAACATTGCAGAAATTAGGAAGGAAGCCGAACTCACTGAATTTGTTTCCAGGAAGTTATTCAATGCCGCAAGAAAAACGATGACAGCTATAATCCTGAATTGTATTGCATTGCTTTATCGCAATAAGTGGTTTGATTATCTGATTGATGACACTTTAAAAGGAATGTTGATAAAGTGACAACGAGAACGAGCAAAGCTGTACTCAATACTGTGGGTTTCATTTCATTCAAAGTTCGTCCATAAGTTATGTAACACTACTCGCTTCATAATCTTTGAGTGCCTTTTATAACTACTGGATATGGACAGATTTTTTGACGGAAACCTGATAAATTGGACGGTTAACAAAGTATCCATTCAGAAGGGTGTTTCCAAAGATAAACGTTGACGTAGTTACTGCATTCCAAAACAATCAAAACGGGCACTACCGTTTGATGACTTTTTCTATCCTTTTTATGTGCATTTTGTTACCCGTATTTCTGCAAAACCAACTGCATTCGTAGAGCAATTCAAGAATTTGATAGCGTATCAAATCAATTCCTCAGGCTTCAGTCGAATGAAAAGAATGCCAATGCTAATGCTGAGGTCATTGGCTACCATTTTACAGTATTTTAAACCATTTGACACAGACATTCCTCACTCTTGCTTTCCTTTCCTGCTTCTTCTCTTTGCAAAACACATTTTAAGTCGGAGATGAGTAAATGACAAATGAGGATTCTTGAGACTATTTTGCAGATAAGTTATAAATGGCTAGAATTGATCGTGTTTCCCAAGCTTTTTGATTTGAAAGCAATTCATAGTGGGGATAAAGCCATTCGAAACTGGAAAAATGGGGTAATGTGATATGAGATCCGGTTCTAACTAAACCTATCCTACTTTTGATGAGAGTAATCTATGATGATAAACTGATTGCACTGTCTGACTTTTTTATCTCGTTGACAAAAAATTCGAGTACAACCAAGGAATGTCACACAATTCTGGACCACGACCAAATCATGTCAGCGGAACGCCTGGCTTAATTGCCAATTGATTTCTTAAGAAAAATTCCACGATTAATTGCGATAAATTCACTAAAAATTTCCTTCATACTAAAATCTTGTACATTACCCTGAGAAGAATTAAATTTGGACAAAGAACACAAAGATTTAATTGATTTCATCGGAGCGCTTTGAAATCGAAATGACTTTGGAAAAATTTATTTGCTCATCCATTAGGGCTTCAAAACAAAACAATTGCTAATAAGAGTGCAACAACATTAAAATGTACATTCCACATGATTAGTAAAAGATTTAATAACCAAATTCGACTGTTTTGGTACTACCCAGAGTCAGGCGTCACCATTTTATTGACATATTGTTGTACATATGCAATTATTATTATTATTGCTAATGGCCAATGTAAAGCTGGAATTTAGAACATAAAGAGCAACCCATTAATTAGGGATCATTCAAATGTCTCAATTGTTATTGTATCAATGACAATTTGATAACTCGTGTGTCGTAGTGGGGAATTTCTTTACGTTGTCCAATTGTTTTGCACCCGTCAACCGGCAGAGTACAATTACATGGAAATCATCCCATCTATGGATTAGATAAAATGTCATGTCACCATCATTGTACAAACGTGAGAGATAAAGTTCCTCAATTGTGTCATGCAAAAATTCGATGAAAACTGATGTCCAATACTGACACTGGCTATACCAAAAATGAAAGAAACAGTTATCATCACAGAATTAAATAAGGTTATGTATCTCGTGTCAGAGTACCCCGTCAGCTTCCTCATCCTTCCTACTCTTTTGGAGTTAATTTTTCTCTTTTGTCGCTGTAAGTTGAGTGGGTTTTTGGTTGCATATTTTTGCAATTTGCATGTCTGTGTTTTTGTTTCAATGGCCTTAAATGAGAGTGATGAGACTACTGTTGCAGAGAAGCCGCTACTAAATGGAATGACAAATTTTTAGTCTCATATGTCACCCGTCCGTGAGACAAGAGGGTTTCTGTGAGAACGAGTGAGTCGTAGAAATGTGCACGCTAAGGTAAATGAAATGTTACGTTAGGTTGAATGTCATGTCGTGTCCTTCATTTGCAAAAAATATCTGCTACAGATGTGCACTTATAGCGAATAATAGTTGTCATTGTTGAAACATCTGACCGTGCAAATGAGTGAAAGTACAATGGAACAGGACATTGAATGTAAAACTAGCATATACAAGGGATTGGATGGACACACTTCAGTCTCTTAATTAAAATACAAATTAACGGACATAGCCTGGACCAAGTGAAATTTTCAGTGTTGCCTTAACCTTAAAGTTATGTAAGCACTTACATAACAACAAACTGTTTTGTTTGATGACAAGGCAACTGACACATAGCAGTTTCCATGACAGGGCATGGGCAAACTCAATTGTGCTGATTGCATCGTAACTATGTCATACAGGCTGAACACATGTAGTACTCGTAGATTACAAGAGGATGAATCTATCCATCCTTGAGACACTAGAATCTATTACAGATTGTTAACGAGTCAAAACCTGCCAGTCAAGTAAATGTAAGGTTACAATTAGGGACTTTTTAATAGCAATAATAATAATAACGCTATGCAGAAGCAGAAGCTGGCTGAACTACCCGGAACAACTCCAAACTACTCATTCGGACCCAAGATTCTGATTTTTAAAGCACCTTTCAGGTTATAAAAAATTCATACACTTCTTGTGTTGCATAAAAACGAATTGAAGTTCAACAACCAACCATGAAAAACAACGGCACAAAAGACAACTACTGCATGCACAAGAAAGTGAGACGCCTTTTTAAAAATGACAATGACGGTAGACTATTCTTCATATGCAAACTTAAATGAAAAGAAATCCAGTTATTTCTGCCATAATCCTGATGTTAAACGACGAAAGCACCTTCCTTTGAAGGGATCATCGTCCAATCGAAAGTTTTTGCAATCTAATGTTCAAAACGATGACACATTAGTTTATGTCATCCTCCTATTGTCTTCACATTCCGCCACCAAAATTGCAAAGTTACGACACGAAGAACACTCTTAGGAAAGGGCATGGATTGAATGACATTGTGTACGTCAATGCACGTCTTCTGTAAACATCAACATGCCCTTATACGCATAATTGGACCAAAAACTACGTCAGGTTCTTCTATTTGATTTACGCAAATGATCATAAAAGGCTATAAGGCTTCTTGAATTTCCTTCCTTTTGAACCCTATGAATTCTAAATTCGATACAATAATGTGGCACATAAAAATGCGTCATTTATTTCGCACCCACCACCATCTTCATTGTCAGAGACAGAATTTTCCTTGAGAAACAGCAGATTTCTGTGACAACTAAATGACCCTTAATGGCCCAGCACTCCAAAGTATTATCTTTCAACAACTCTCAACGCTTCTTCTTTTTTATGACGTATTTCATGGCTTCTCTGTCACCCAGCCAAAGAATGAAATGATAAAGATTGCCATAGTTCATCTATCCTAGTGCATCTGGTTTTCGTTTTGTCCTTTACTTCCACACAATGGCTACTTTTTTATGGTAGCCCGAAATTATCTTTGGTAAGGTTTTAATACAACTTGTCAGCAAGTGTAAATTCATACATTCCACCGGAAAAGTTCCAGTAGCCTAAATTGTTTCGTAGACCAAAGTCACTGAAAACAGTGACCATGTTATGTTCTAAACCTACATGATAATCATAAAATAGAGTCACATTTGAACAAGGAAGGGTGACACTAAATAAGCGTCACGACCGCTTTATCCCATACTACTTGAGAGACAAAGAAAGCGTGAACCTGAAATCCGGAAAACGCATGCAACGATGATGTTTATATGAAGGCTGTATTAATTTTTCTATTCTTCCGACTCTAATTGATAATTCTGATGATCAGGAGTTTGTGACCGTTGTTGCATACTAATCATCGACTTGCTAACTAACAAATCCACTTCCACCATAATTACAATTTGCTACTCGATGCTAAATCTTAATCAGTGTTCAATTTCACCTGCTCTGTGCAGAATTAAGAATTCCAGTTTCGATGGAGTGAATGAAAACTTAAATCATTCGCATTATCATTACATGCACTGAAATTACCACGATCAAGATTCACAGTTGACCAAAGCGTAATTACTATGTACCTCTTTTTTCTTCCAGGATCATCAAACTACTCCTTCGAGTGGAAGTCAAAAAGACAGGCAGAGTAGTGAATGAACTTTTCTTCTACAGCCATTTCATTTGCAAAATTATTGCCTGAAGTTTATAACAGCACGCAAAAACCATCTTTATGACTCTTCCAGGTACCCCACAGAAAAGCTTGATGATATGTACTTACAAAGCATTTTAGCTTCCAAATCTCTTCTCCGATTCCGACCTCACCCCTTCCCAGGTTTTATGACACGATCACTTACATTTTCTAAGTACTGCCATTACCTATGCTGCGTTGTCAACAAGTAGGTAACTAATTGCCAAAAAATCTCTGCTCAGGCAGAATATGTAAAACTCACATAAGCAAATAACTGTTGAGAAGGTTTGACTTTCTTTTTCTTTTCGCTGATTTGCTGCTAAATTGCGTCTTGTATACCTACAAATTTTTTTACCTTCAATCCAGAAGACATAAAACCATGTCGTCGTCGTCGAAATCAGCCTTTGATTGCATGACATAAACCAAAAACGGAAAGAAATTTCAGCTCTCTCAAAGTTCCCCTTCATTTCATGCACGCCATCATCAAAACCACCACCCAACCCTTACTCAATTCTTAAGGTAAAAATCATATCCCTTTCAAAAACTAATCTTGGCTTTCTTTCTTTTTTACGACCTGGATTTCAAACCCTTCCTTCGCAACAGTTTTTACGGCTGTCTCATTGATTGCACTTAACTTTTGTGAAGCTTTTTGAACCAAAGATTACCCTCTTTTTCTATCGAAGTATGATTCATGAGTCGATGAGACAGCGGAGGATAAAAATAACAACCGTCTGCAAAAGGAACGGAAATATCATCTTCTCATCTATAGATAGATATGGATGCAGCAGCAGCAACAGTGGCATGTAATTAGGTAAGTAAAAAAAGGTCTAGAGAGAGAGAAAGGATACATCCTTCTGCGTGATTGGTAATAATTACATTATTGTTAGCTATGATATGATACCTTTTCGATGTAGGTTGCATTGTGAAGTTCATCCAGGGTAGGCCTTGGAGCAGCATGAACACTCATAAGATCCCTGTAGTTGTCCAACTTGGGCAACGCTTCCCTCGTCAATTGCCCCAAACTCTTGGCGTACCGGGTATCATAGACGTAGGTGTACTGATGTGGGGAAAGTGTGTCATGGTGACCATCAGCCGAAAGGGTCTGACCATTCCCATTTTCCTCAGCGTCCAGTGCTCCAACCCTATTCACCTGGAACCGACTGTTCTGATCGTTCATCTCCGCTCCAGACGCCTTACTCAGGCTCAACTTCCCCGTATGCGGCATCTTGAACATTTACGAAACCGAGGATGAGAGGACGACGATAAACCCACTTCCGGCAAGAAAGATTATCCCCCACCACAGCCTTTCTTCTTTACGCAGAAAAAGAAAACAGCGATTTCCTTTTTTTTTACCACCACCAGGAATCCACAGCTGAAGGAAGGAATTTACAGTTTGGTCACACCTACACAGTTTATAGTTTATTAATTGTGACTATTTCAGACAGTTTGACGACACTTAGTTAGTAAACACACCTACACACGGGTGGATTCGGAACAGATGAAACCCGGTAGACGGACGAAAGTTGTTATGTTTTTTTTACCGGGAGGGAGGGGACGACGATGAGCCGACGACGCATGCAGCAGCAGAAAAAGAACTACTACAACACTTCCTTCCTTTCCTTCCACAGAAAGTGCTGGAGGGATGGAGAAGAGATGATTTGATGATCGTGATGGAAATACAAGCAGGAAGTTCCGAGGGGGTTTCTTATTATTATTATTTTCCAAATTTGTTCCGCCGGTTGCTTCTTCTTTCTTTTCCTTTATTATTAGATCCCTCTAGAAAGGATCAATGGGAACTTTGCTTTGGCTCACTGAGTTCCATTCGATTATTATGTGTACGAGGGGGAGTATCAACTTTTGATGCGTCTCGACGAGAGAGGACCAAAACGAGAGTGCAGTGCGGACAACAAGCGACTCGCATTTTATACACTTTTATTTAGGCAGTTGTTGCATGTATTCAGCATCTCTCCTCCACTTTCATGTTTCAAGCTTTTTTACTCTCCAAGCTGCTGATCATGGTGGTTGTTGTAAGTTACAAGTCTCGCATCACCCATACGTCAGTCAACCTTCTTTGTTGTGATGGAAACGCGTCCACTTGTAATGCAATGCATACACATTAATTGGAATTGATTGTACACCTTGTAGAATGATAGTAATCATCAAGTGAGTCACATATCATAGCCGGCATCAATGAATGTATGAATGAATGTTGTTGGTTTGGTTTTGATGGATGGGATTAACTTTAAAGATGAATGGTCAAGAGAAGTGTTTAGAATGAAAAGGTAGTAGAAGTCAAACAGATTAAGTGGTGCAGCGCAGTTATAGAAGGAAATGCAAATCCAATCCAGGCTGATTAAAAAAATTGTAGATATTATCTTACTGCATCCATCTCCATCATTCGACGGATGATAATTATTGAAAGCATTGTGCATGGGTTTTGTTTGGTTTGCAAGTATCGTATTCGATGGTTTACGATGCACTTTTTTTAGCTGTAATGTGATAGTGCATAGTTAAATGATAGTGGCAGAGACTCTATGAAATTATTGGTCATTGGCCCTGTCTTTCGTGTCTAAAGTGCCTAAACCGGTGCCTACCAGAATTTTTTGACAATGATGGTGACGGTTTCTGGTCATCTGCAAAAAAAAAGTTTCACTCCTCACTGGTCACACCCCTCATCATCATCATCATGGTGCGAAAAGTTATGGTGTAATCACGTTACTGTCAACTATCGTGCCTAATTTTACATGATTTACAGCATCAACAGGTGGGTCTTTTATGAAAATTCAAGTCAGTTTCTGAAGAGTTTTAAAATTCGTTATTGACAATCTTTTTTAATGTCAAAATTTTAATTAACATTCCAAATTGAGATTTTACCTTCAGATAAATATACCTATTTTAACACAACCGGCCATTGAACTTCTTTACCAAGGAATATTGTATATACAAAAGCTAGAAAAAAACCTATTTCTCAATGCATAGAAAAAAAAACTTCCTTCCCTTCCGTTCCGGGGGCTTTGCAGGTCCTATATCCTGCCTGAATTGCGAAAGGTCGGTTCTTATTACCATTTCCGAAAAGAAAGGGACATGTGTTTGCAAAAAAACAGGAGGGAAAAGGTTGGTCAACATCTGCCAATTTCCCTGTGTTTGGCAATGAATTTTGCAAGACTCAAAGCCCTGAACCCTTTTTACCAATGTTCCTCTCCCTCCTTCTTCCCTTCTCCAGCATTCTATTATGGGTGAAGCTGAAATGTAATGTAATAAGATCTGCGGAGATGGGATGAGATGACATGACAGACTAAATTAACTGGAAGTCGACGTGAGAAAGGTGTTTGTTAAGTGAGTTGAGCAAATATTTTTTGCTTTATGTGTACAAGATACGATTAGTGTAGGTTCCCAAATAAATGCATATGAAAATGAATCATAAAATGCCTGCCTGCTTCGCAGAAAAGTTGACCGGTCTTCTTCAATAATATCTGCTTTCCGTGTCCTGTCCTCTATAGCAAATGACGTTATCCTAAAAATATTTACTACCTTTGTTCAGCTCAGACTCCTCATTGTTAATGTAGTTGGTATACAATGGAAAATTTTGCATGAATTAAACAAAAATGCGTGCAACAATTTATGTGCACACGTTGTACATTGACCGTGTTGTGCACGAATATCCCAAGTCGGGTAGTTTTTGGAGTGGACAAGCTCTTATTTCTGCGAGTTGGTTGTCGCACTGTACCCCATCACCTACTTTCGTTGCTGACAGAACGAATTAGACAGACAATATAAATGTAGAAACCCGTTCATATTTGTTTGTCTTCAACAGAAATAGAGGTGCCTATGTCGTAAAATAAGACCGTAATAAATTGAAGAGCTCGATTCCGCTATACAAATTGAGGAGAGACAGTATGTCGCAAATTTTTAGGTCCCCATCACCCAAAAATAAAGGGCTTTCCTTAAGCAGAAATGAATTTTTCTTCGTCCTCAATCACCAGGAAAGTTCAGAAATGTCTACTTTGTATTCCTTTCACTTTTACAAGAAATAAAAGGTTGTTGTTGAAACAATTCTGAATCCATCGTTTAGGATAAGGATTCATATCGGGGGAAATAAGAATGCAATGAAAATGGACATCCTGCTATGAGGAGGAAAGCCCTTAATCCCACAAGAGTCTATTACCCTTTGTAGGGAGGAGGACATCAAAGCTTGATAATTGAAGGGTTGGATTAGGACGCAAATAACAACACCCATTTATTTTGCAAGATGAGATGAGATGATGATGGCATGGCAGGTGAGACAATAAAACGGAAGGAAATTGAGTCGGCCCGTGTTTTTTATGCTTAAAGGTCTTCTTGTAAAAGCAATAAGCTTCACTTCACACCGACAACGACGTCGTATTAAAATAACCGTGGCAAAGCCACCACCATTACTATATTGCCATTACACCTGCAGCAATGTTGTTCAACATCCAAGGCAAATATTATCATTTATCATTTCATACATTCTTCTTCGACGACTTGAACTTCCAAAGTAAACGAAAGGAACATCATCTCACTCTTCATTCTTTTCTTTCTTCTCTTCCTTCCTTCTTCATCTCTCTTCTCCTCTCTCTTTCTCAACTTTTCTTTTTCCCAGCTCCCCTGGGCTTTCTTTTTTCATGGTTTTTATGCTGCTGCTGCTATTTTCCAAGACAAGACTAGTTTTAAGTCTGACAAAATGTTCGTCTCTTTGCCATAATAATATCCGCATCTTCTGATGTGCTCCTTCCTGATGATGATATGGGAACCCTCTATTCATCCTAAGGCACAAAGACGTGCTATTAAACACACACATGTATATAGAAGAGGTGACCGAACTCATCCGAATTCGGATTTGTGAGGTCTCCCCGCGTGCATTATCTTTAGGTGAATTGTGTATATGAACTAGAATGCCCTTCATCACTTCACTTCTAAACCACCTCTCATCATCATCACACACCTTCTTTTCTTTCTCCCCCCTTTTACTAACAGTCCTCCATCAAATCCATTGTGAGATCTAGGATGACTGGAAGTATTGCTGATGCCAACTGCGATGTAATTAACCGACATGTTTAGTTTAGCTGTTCCTTTTAATCGCGTCTTTCCATACCAAACAAAAGTGTCTTCTTCAAAAATAAAGTTTCTCAATTCATCCTTTCTCAATGAATAGCTCCATTCTATACAGGCCTACACGCCACGCCAATAAGTTCCAGGAAGGAAACTTTGAAACTGCTTTCACTTTTTTCCTCATTTTCATCTTCCAACGCGATAGGATCAAGTCCTTTCGTACCTAAGACGGTACCTACCAGCAGCAACAAACTATGCTATAATAAGAACATCTCTCCTGCTCATCTATCTCCACCCTGCCCTTCTGTTGCGTGTGAAAAGACTTCAGTTCCACCCAGTCACACACACAGGAGAAGCAGGGAAGGAGAAAAGTGAAAGAAGTAAAGCCAAAAGGGTTCTTCTTCTTCACATTTTGCTGAAATCGGCTCCTGCTTCATTCTGCTGGGTAAAAGTAGGAGATAGGAAGGAGTATGGAGAAATGCATGAGAGCGCATTCGAATGGGAGAAATGAAGAAGTACGCTGAGGCTCATGATAAAAGTGAGGGGAAAGCGAGTCCGGAGAACAATCCGACTTTTTACTCCGACCCAACCGAATCCCAGCTTAAAACTTTCACCTGTTTCCCATCACATCACATCACTCACTCAGTCACTCATTCATTCATTCACTCACTTACTTTTACATTTTCTCCAACCAAACCAACTTTTTTTACCCTTTCTCCTTTATCACACTGCCTTCCTGCCTGCCTAAACACACAGACACAAACAGAACGAACCGACCAAACTTAAATCTGATCAAATCAAAGCCCTTTTTTGCTTTACATCAAAAGTTTCTGCAACAAACAAAATTTGTCCAGCCTCTCTTTCTTTCCTCATTTCATTCATTTCCCTTCTTCTCCTTTAAAGTGAAGAAAGCATTTTACACTTGGCTGCATCTTTGTCCATCTTTTTTAAGCGTTCATTGCAGAGAGACATTGACATCGTTTAAGAAGACGTGACCAGTCTGAGGCTGCATAGAGTGTACGTGTGAGACACTGCACCCACATAAAACAAACTTATAGTCAAACTTATTGTGTTGTTATTGTGGGATCGTGTGGTAATAGCCTACTGACAAGGTCGTACCCGGTACAGTGTGAAAAAGTTCGAACTGCTGCTGGAGGATAAATAATTTCAAACATTCAGATTTCTGTGCCATTAAATACGGCTCAAATACTGGGGAGTAAAATGTGATTCCAAATTTGTGTGACAATTTGCTTTAATTTTTTACCATATCAAACACTTGAGCTGAGCGTGTAACTGGCAAAACATTGATATCGATACTTCAATCAATCAGGAAGATTTGTCAGTTGTCCCAACAACTCGTGGTTATCTGACTGTGTTTTTTGGATAGGTGAATGGATACAAATCAGGTAAGTCAAACGACCACATAGAAATATTATTATTTATTAAATGCGTTTCATTCAATTCGTGAATTGAGAGGAGGAAATACATTATTGTAGATTAATCAGAGCCACATTATTAATTAGGTAGTGTAATCTGGTGGTTTGTTGACTTTGATTTGACAATGTTGAGTTTTGACGCCTGCCTCTTGTCACCGTTATCGTTTGGTCTCCGATTGAATTGGCTTCTGATCATGTGAATTTCCATACGGTGACACGTAGGAATAATAAAGTCAGGGATCAATTGATTACCCAAACAATTAAAGTAGGTCCTGGTGGAATGTGGGAGAGTTGGGAGTTGACATTTGGAAATGATGATTTCATTCCATAAGCATGATAGGTTTTGAAGCAGTTTCTCAACATACCCCTTTCAGTTCCTATACCTACCTAACTGCTGCGTAGTCTTACATATCATCGTTGGGTAACGTTATCTTGACTCACCTTGCCTTGACTCACAAAAGCTTATCTGTTGGCTGGCATTTCCACTTTTTGGGACCAGGTTGGGAGACGTCTACTCAATAATGAACGTGACAGAGTGACTTCATTATCCCTCAATTAAATTCTTGCAGAAGTGAATGAGAATTAACAAGGCTTTGAGATAATGCTGCAGCTTAAAAGGACAGGATCCAGAGTCTAGAACGCATCTATTTAATGTTTTATCGAAAGAGGGACGGAATGAATCTCTGTCCATTACTGTCTCAATCTTTCATTCTCACAAGGACTAACTAAAGAGACTCAATCTTCAATCCTCTCATTTACCTTCACTTTATGTCTTAATTCGTCGTCTATCCTTAGCCTTTGTCATTTAATATTAAGGTTGGGTGCCATCACATCAGTGTCATCTTTTATTAAAAGCTAAGGCTAATCACTTTTATATTGCCACCAAGATTTTCTCCTCGTTTCCTTCACTTTAGGGACTAGGTGCCATAATCCCATTGCTTGATCTTTATTTATTTGATACATTAAGGATTAGTGTGCTACAGTTGTTGAGCTGTTTCCATTGACAGCCAGAGTTTCACTACAATAATTATTGTCTTTAGGAATGCCCCACTTTTTGCATATTTGCATCTCATTAAAACATGTACACATGTCGTCCTCTATCAAAATATTTCAGACCTATGACATGATGGAAGAAGTTTGAATCAATTCGCTGCTGGAGCATGAAATTGTTACAAGAACTGTCTCGCCGCATAAGAACTAAGATCATTCATCCACTGAATGACTGCTTCAATTTGAACCTCCGAAGGAAAAAACAAGTCTCAACCCCAAATCCAACACCTGGAATTGTTCGAGGCAAATGTGCAATTGTCATTTCAACTCCACAAGCAACCACATGCCCAGGATTGTACGAGTCCCCCACTACCAGCCCAACGCACTCCTTTCGCACCACAAACACAACTTTCACCACTCCTGCAATTAGAGTCTCAGAATCACCCAAACCACAGCCAATTAATTTTAATAACTGCCAAAAGCCTGTCACTTCAACTACGTTAGTCTCAGCTTCACCTCTGCTATCTCCCTTGTCCACGCCGTTCACCGCAGCCAACGCCAGCAACTTTGGTCATAATAAAACGCTTTGCGGAGGAACTAACAGTGTGAGAACAATGTCGTCCACTCCAGTTGGGAATGATGAGGCCCTCCTCGCCAGCTCTCGTGCGTTCATCCCATCTCTAACTAATGCCCTTCATAAAGGCCAGGCTGGTCGAATTGGAGTAATTGGAGGGAGTGAAGAATACACTGGAGCCCCGTACTTTGCTGCAATATCGGCCCTCAAAGTGGGAGCAGATTTAGCTCATGTCTTTTGCGTTAAAAGTGCTTCACCTGTGATCAAGTCCTACAGCCCTGAGCTCATCGTTCATCCTTTGCTGGATGCTGAAAATGCGGTGGAAGGGATACTGGAATGGGCACCACGGATGCATGTCTTCGTCATTGGACCTGGACTAGGACGGGATCCCAAGATCCTGAGCGTGGTAGCTCAATTGATAGAGAAGCTCCGAGAAATGGACAAACCAATGATTATCGACGCAGATGCATTGTTCTTAGTCACGAACAACGCTGAACTTATAAAGAACTACCCAAGGGTCATTTTAACGCCTAATTCCGTCGAGTTTTCTCGCCTTAGCAAAGCCGTCTTGGGAGAAGAAGGTATGGACAAAAACTCATTTGCTCTTAATTTATTTTCATGAGCGAGCATTAACACCAACCCTGATTGTTTTTGTCCCATGTAGTTAAACCCGCTCCGTCCGCCTCTGCGGAGAAAGTTAAAGAGCTCGCGATGGCTCTTGGCTATGTGACTATTCTCCACAAAGGAGCTTCTGATGTGGCATCTAATGGACGACTTGTGGTTTGTTGTTCTGGCGGAGGTTCCAACCGTCGATGTGGTGGTCAGGGTGACTTATTGGCTGGAGCTTTGGCTGTGTTATTTCAGTGGGCATTAGCCTATGGTGATAAAGGGGACGCTCCCGCCCCTCCAGAACTTCTTGCAGCCTATGGCGCTTGTAGACTGGTAAGAAATCAACTTTCCATCAAATTGACAGACGGTTATTATAGCTGACAACTTTGATATATAACAAGTGACACGTTTGCATGGTTTTATTAGACAAGGGAGTGTGCTCGTCTCGCATACTCTCAAAATGGAAGGTCTACGACGACATCTGATTTGGTCCGCCTTATCCATCAAGCCTTTTCATTTTTGTTTGGCCCTTGACCTTTAACCAGTACCAGCACCAG
>JAQIWU010000751.1:0-22128 GCA_034696445.1 Isotomiella minor | reverse complement strand
CCATTTTCTGCCTCCACACCCGCACCCTGACCCTGGAGAAGCTGGTTCCCCCCGGCGTCGTCTTCCGTCCCTCTGGCCTGGCGGTGGACATCGCAGGGAACATCATCGTGGCGGACACCCGCAACAACCGTCTTCAGGTCTTCTCTCCCTCTGGTCGTCTTCTCCGGTCCATCCAGTCCCTCCTTCCTGAGACCCGACTAGACTCTCCCGCTGACGTGACGCTCATGAGGGATGGGTACTTGGGGGTGGTCCATGGCACCTCATCTCTTAGCATTTTTTAATTTTTGTAAAACAATGTTTAAGACTTGGCTCCTCTTTGTACGACTTACTATTAATTATGTTGACTGTGATATGCTCACTACAATTTGACCTGTGATTTAGCAATTATGACCAAAGTTTGTACTTTTATTTTGACAATGTTTAGTAAAAACTGAAAAATTTGTATTCTAAACCTCAAATCAACTGCGTTATCTTGAATTCATTGCATGGACATTTCTGCCTTATTTATGAACATCAGCATCGTCATTCAGCATTCGCATTTTTACACATTTCATAACTTCTTCATTGTCCTACATCCCTTTCAGCAGCATACTTTACTTTCTACAACCTCTCTTGACGAAGAGCATCCCATCCAACTTATTTTGCAGAGCACAAATTTAGAACCTAGATCAACCATTGAGAGAAAGCTTTTGTGGGTAGACATCCCTCATTTCCTTGAATTCTTTAAAATTTCCTCGGATTGATTGCAGCTTTAATGCTTCAGATTTCCAACTTCCAACGACCATGTAACCAACAATTATGGATCACAACGCTAACACTCTCTCTGTTCCTTCCTTACAAATCCTTCGTAGAAAACTGTACCATAAGAAAGCAAACAACAATATACCGTTATTCTGTGGATGGCTTTGCAGTTCTAGTATTTCGGCACAGAAAAGTAGAAAGAAGAGAAACTGATCTAAATTCTACTCGCAAATGAAAAACGGAACTGCTGCTTAGTCCCAGCAAAAAACTTTCACTTCATCATTTATTTCTTTTTACCAACATTTTCCACACTAACCCACAGACTACACATAACACAGCACTCATCCCAACAAACAAGCTGTCCGGAAAACCACTTACTGACTTTTCAGCTTTCATACGCTTTTCCATAATTGTGTCTGTATGACGAAGGGGTGGAGAATGAATGAGCAAAAGGCAAAGCTTTTTTTATCAAATAATAATACGGATGATGATGGTGTGGTAACCCTTTCCTCTCCTCCTTACCTTTATCCCAACAAGTACACTAGTAGAAGGGGTTTTCACAAATGTATGGATATTGCAAACTCATAAAAGTCAATTAATTACTGGCATCCACTTGGCTTCATCTGTAAGATTGAGGAAGTGTCTATTTTAGGAAAAAGGACGACAACTCCAGCAAAGCTACCTAAAAACTGGGTTATGTTAAAGAGATCATGCATCCTTCTAAAAAAGACTGAATCCTGATTCACTGGACAACAGTCCAATAAGTTAGAAAAAGTTGATCCAAATTGGAGTATGTAAGGTAAAAGAAATGCGTCTGAATAAACAAACAAATCAATTTTTATAATCAGAAAACTTTACACTTCAAGTGTAAAGTCCCTGAACAAAAGCAAGTGCCACATAGTTGAACGTTTTCAAATCCGATATAAATCTGGGGGGAGTGGTTTTTGATTAGGCGGGTGATGTTCTTTTTGGTCACAACAGAAACGGTCTATATTATCCCTTACTTTCAAGTCTCTCGCTTCTGTTTATTCCATAACCAAAAAGTGGGAATGAAGTAAATAAAGTGAACGAGTAAAAGTAGTAAACTTTCTTTGTGTCAATAATGCACTAAAAGCAGTCCATACAAATTATGAAAGCGCAGACACACACACACACACACAGAACTCAACTTCCACACTAACAGCGGATATACTCACACACCAAAATTTTTCATTAAATACTTTTCTCAATATTTCTCTTGTACAAACGTGAGTGGAATTCTTTTGCTCTTTTTTTCTATTTCCACATTACAACACAGTGCATTACATTACGTTAAAATTGCGCTAAGGCTGACTTGACTTTTGTAACCCAACTTAACTTCATGATGATGATGATGGAGGAAAGGAAAGCATGCAGGGGAAAAGGATGGCGATGGTGATGAAGAAAGAAAACCAAGCAAGTCCATAATATAATATAAAACCTTCTTCCGCTTGCTTTCCTTCTTCTTCCTTTCTTATTTCTTTCATGTACTCCTCTGCTTACCTTCTCAAAATCATAATGTGCGTCGAGTCGTTACTTACTTTGTGTTCTTGTACTTACTTAATGCCATTATTCTTTTCTTTCTCTTTTTTTTGGCTTCTTGGTCTAATCTCCAACCCAACAAGAATTCCTCACACAAAGAAATGTTTTTCTGATTTAATTTTGTTGAGCATTTATTTACCACTGATCAGAATTTACGCAACAAATGGAGGAGAACAAAGGAAAACTGCCTTCGAATAAGGCATGATGGTATGTATCAACCCCACTTCTTTTTACCATGTACTCATTCCAAAATTACCTCCATTATTCATGACCATTATTTCATGAGCGTGGAAGAAAGAAAGGATGATGCGGAAGTATATATATGGGCTTCTGATGAGTATGTGAAACATTTCTGGCGTGCAGGAATTATGAAATTCCAACTAGACAATGAAATCAGTTGATATAGGAAGAACATGGCAGTGGTGGTGGTGTTGAGCTGTAAAAAGAAGAACCAAGTTCGACGGATTAAGATAAGAAGGTAGTTCCGTAGCGGTGCAAGTAAGTGTAATGGATGAGACATAAAGTGATTTCGAATTTCATTCAACGCATCAAATGTGATAAATGTTTCCCTTCCCTCTTCTGTGTATCTCTCTTCCTCCTCTTCTTACAGAAATCCTAATCCATGAAAAGGTATTTTCACTTTTCAGTTTCACGTGTGCACTCTGAATTGCATTGCATCGCATTGACTTTACAAACAAGACTTTACACCAAACTTGCTTTCTCCCTCTGCAATCATACAGACAAAGCAGCGGTAAGGGAGAAGAGAGATCACAAACATGTACGAGATGGATGGTCGGAAAGGCTTAAGTCAAGAAGGAAGGTTGAAGTAAAGGTTTCTTCTAGCGTGGTTTAGTAGCGCAATGTTTTTTGTCCATGTCATCATGACTATTCTCAAAGTCGTAAAAAGATTCCGTTTAGAGTCATAAATGTCCAAACAGATCAAGTCAAGAAGGTCAGCTGAATTTTTCCAAAAAATTAGACAATAGAAGGGAGAAAAATCCGTTGTTGGAAGGAAAAAGTTCAAATTTGAAGAAGTTGAACAAGTAAAGTGTTGTAAGTGAGAGAGTTTGTGAAAGTAGTAGGAAAAGAAGACCCCATTTTACTTCGACTCTCTCTCTTTTTCTGCCTTTGTTGAGTTAAACTGTCTTTTTACTGACTACTTTCACTCACATACATACACGCTAAGTTAAGTTCTATTGTAGGATGAGGTTGAGTCAGAGAGGGTGGATGGATGGGTAGATAGATATGGACGAATGAATACATTTAAGAGAAACTGATTTTCTTTCCTCTACTTTCTTCGTCTTTCCTTCCCACCATCATCAAATAATTGCATACTCTGCCAAACAGGATAGAGTTTTGGGCAATGACTTTGCACTTTCTCTGCAGAAATTAGGGTCATGAAATTCAAGTCTCTTATTTTTCTTGACAAAAAGTTTGCCAGACAAGCAAGTATTCTGGGAACGGAAAAAGGATGGCCAAGTATAAACTGGTGCAAATAAGAAAGAACATGGCAGAGCAAAGCATCTCGGATCTCAGACCCAGTCTCTGTAATGAGTGTACACAGAGGAGAGAAAGATGAAGCTTGTTGCCATTGTTCTTGTTGATGGGAGGCAAAACGAGATGTCATACAATCTATAAAGTTGTAAAGTTGTCCCAAATCACTTTGGAGAGAGAGAGAGAGAATGCCATCTTCACATTCTACTTTCTCTGGGCCCTACTTTTTTACTTTTAATCTGCAACATGAGACTTTCTCTCTCTGCCAGAGACATGACCATGCTGCATAACCAACTAAATCAAAACACACCAAAAAGAAGGATCGAAAGAAATTATTGACTAAAACCTAAAGTTGGACAGAATTAATTTGTTCGATTTCCTGAGATGATTATTAAAAACCTTGCAATGAAGTCAAGCAGTTATATCTTAGATATTTAGTTGCAGGGAATGTTCAAACAATTACAATATTTCCTTGTATAAATAACATAACTCGAGTGAAAGAAGGGTCTTAATGATACAGTAATTGGAAAAGGGTATTTGTCAACCAGTTAATCCTATTATGCGACTCAAATTTAAAAGTCGACGAGAAAGAAGCTTTCAGATTATGGAGTTTGGGCTGAGGATGGAGTAATTCTGACTTCAATTTGAGGAGGAATCCCGTTCTTCTTTAAGTCTAGGACGCCATACAAGACAGTCATGAGTTTATTCAAAGTACCCTCACTCAGGATTCTTGGTTTTCCTAGACAACATGTGGGAAGCAATGAAATTTCCACTTTCCATCATTAATACTGCTTATGACGTGGGTACCTTTCTCCGAACTAACAGAATGGTAGCCTGGAAAGACCCTGATATCAGGTATGCTAGGAACGATTCGGTGAGTCAAGGACGCTGCAATCCTTCGTAAAATAGCTTCCAACTCTTTCTCGTCCGGGTTTAAATTGACTACGAAGTGAATAATGTAATCGACTGAAAAGGCTACTTCCATTGGTAACCTCTTTAACGTTTCTTGAGGATCAGACGCATATAGGACAACAGTGGTTAGCTCTTCACTCCCCAATAGTGGCACTCTTAAATGTTCCAGCCATAAAAAGAAGAGGGCAGAGAGAACATATAAATTTTTCTCGTTTGAAAGTCGAATCCAGGTCCCAAGTCCTTTATGATTTAACTCAACCCTGTATTGTCGCACGTAGCGAGCCATTCCCTCAACCATGTTTACATGGTCGTAAAGAATCGCTCGGATCACATCAGGTACTTGATATGTAGGTTCGCAAGACGACGAGGAAAGCTAGAGGGTTTCAGTGATTGTTTAAAAAACTAAACTACAAACGCACTTGTTGAGTATCTACTTACAGCCACGACTCTTTTGAAGGGATTGATGGGAGGCTTTATTTCGATGGGAGAGGACAATGAGGAGTCGTCCATCATCTCCGGAGTAGCACTGCCGTCAGGGGAAGCAATGGTGTCAGGCGTACCTACAATCGTGGGTGGGTTGTCGTCGTCCTCCCATATCACAGGATGAATGTTGGGCTGGCCACAGAGTGACAGAAGTCTTTCAAAAATCACATTAAGTATCTGGAAATATTCAGAACAAAGCAAATTGGTACGGCCAAGGGCACGGACAACAATGGTTTAGAAATATACGTACCTTCGGAATATGGCGAAGTGTTTTAGACTCCCTCCCATGCAGAATAAACCTCTGTCTTTTCAAATACTGCTGAAGTGTGAAGTCTTGAATCTTCTTGTCTTTGAGAAGGTCTCTGTTGCAGAAGACGATGCAATTTGGAAGTATGAATTGTTCAAATTGTTGCACGCACAGGATGTGAAGTCGACTCTGAATGGACCCAGGCCTTTTATTCCGCACCGTCCTCACGGCATCGTTCGCCCGCAGCCTCATCGAGTAGACGAGGTAGCAGGCGACAAGGACCCCTGTACGCCCCAGTCCCGCATGACAATGCACAGCCACCTTCCCCTGGGTCACCCCAAAAGAAAGGACTTTGACCATGTCCAGCAGGTGAGCCAGTGAGGCTTCCCCATAGTCACGCCACGCATAATTGTAGAAATAAACTGACCAAAAAGAACAAATAAAAAGATTTACACACAAACACACGCATCATCATCCCATGAATTATCGTGTCTGACTCACTTCCCTTGTCCATGAGCAGAGTAGGGTCATACGAAAAGCCGGAGGAATGCAGTGGACATCGGCTGCAATTTGCGTGTTCTCCAGGTACTTGTAAATTTATCACAGATTTTATCCCTAGCCTGTAAAACACACAAAAATACAAATTTATTGCTTTCAATGTTCAACCTGTGCATATGCCAAAGACATGTCGTTTCGTACATATTCGTAATAATGTGCATCTACAAATACCGTCTCACAGTGACATTAATTTCTGGCTGTCTCACTTTACTCCTCAACCCAAAAGCAAGTGCTAAGTGGAGAAAAGGAAGTGGTGTCTCCATCTCGTCCACAGAGACAAAAAGCACCCACGGCCACACTTGCTTCCATAGCTTTGATGCTAAACTATGCTTCTATTCCATGAAAAGTGCGAATTTCAGATTTGTGCTGCTGGAATGAATAGCCATCATTGAACTTGACCCGTCGTGGAATTAAATTAACATTTAAAAACCACCCAACTTGTCCTTCAGGATAATTCGATTTTTGTTTTTTTGTTCTGTTCTGTATTGTCACTTCCATCAATAGGACTGACTGGATAAAAGTTTTCAATCCAGAGAATCTTAATCCACAATTCTTGTCTCTCTATTTTAGTCACTGCACAGTGGAGGAGGGCAGACTGGTTTTCTTACTTTCTCCATCCTCTCACTTTTCCTCTTTACAGCCAATCAGACATGCATCATAGGCTCTTAAACTTTTACTGGTATTCCATCAGATTCCCTTCAGCCTTTCAGCGACTTGTCACCAACCAAAACTTGGGCGGGTTGGCATGGCAAGCATGCAAACAAGTAATCCATCAAATTGCTGTTATGTGATCGTCGTATTCTGCCGTTTTAGGCATAATATTTTTATTGCATAACAGGGGTTATGACAAGCAACTTACGTTTATCTTCGCCATCGCAATTAGCTGGTTGGGTGTGCATACAAATCGAAGGAAATTGAAGCATGTACATTTCTTTAAAAGCAACCAGGAAGAAACTTATTGCTAACTACAGGCTTTCCGATATTTTTCATTGCACTATTTCGAGAATCCTGTACCACTGTTATTATTCGTGGGTGGAACACATCCTTTCTAATTCTTTCAACAGGAGAGGCCGGAAGGAAGGGGTGCGGCAGGCGGTAGTAAAGAGACGCTCGGAAATGAAATCGAAGTTTGAGTAATCTGCAAGTTTCCTGTTATACCATGAATGAGCCATGGAAAGTTGTTGGGTTAATTGACTTCTAAGTGGATTGTGGATGGGGAAAGTTCTTCTCTTTGTTCTCACCTCGGTTTCGGTTACATGGTGGTGGTTAACGGGTATAAAAATGTATAATAAAAATACTTACGTTTGAAATTGTGCGAGGACATCATACTCCTTAATAATGGAAGCACTGAGACGACACATTGCCAGTACGTCGTCGGTTATCCTAGGTTTGTTCAGAAACAACAAAAGTAAAATAGAATCTGCCTTTGCAAATGAACTTAATGTTATCTAATCTTGGTCGTTGGAAAATTGTTAATCTACACTTTCGTTTGATATGGTCTTTCTTTCGTGTCAAAGGAGCTACGACTAGTTGCCTCGACTAAAGGAACCCAACAATGGTGAACGTTATGAACACTGGATAGAGGACTACAGGGCTCTACATCAATCAATTAATTACTCCACAAATGTAATGGAAATGAAAAGTTAGGTATTACTAACCAGGTAGAGTAAATGCCGTTAACAGCACACTGTTCGGAAGACCAGTTTCCAGGACTTTCATACTTGCAGCGCTTTCCCCCACAAAAGACCGTGCATTGGAAATTTGGTGGAGCCACTCTTCTAAAACTTTCAGAGATTTTAGTGTACTGCGATGTTATATTAATGGGCTCATGGTTCCCATGATTTCCGCTCCCCGTGGCCCCCAAACCAGGGAGAGTGAAGTCCTCCATCAATAACTTTAATGCATTAACTTGTTAAACTTGTTGTTTTACTACTTTCTCCTTCTTCATTTATTAATTCGTAATAACTCACACCCTCTCATTGGTGTGGTCAACTGATTAAAGATTTATCTATTTTGTGCTTGGTCCTTCAATTCACTTTGCTAAGGTACAAGGTTGCAAGCTTACAATTAGAAATACTGTAGATTCGTTGGTGTAAATATCACATTATTTGCATCCTTACTTGTCATTATAGGCACTTTAACTTGTATCACTTGCTTATTGCATAAAATATACTTTGTTGCAGAATGGCTTGAACTTGATTTGGTGAGACTCTTGTTTCAGTTTGCTCATCGAAGAGATGGGAAGGAAAAGGAACTCCCAGACTGTAATACCACAAGACTGATTGTTCTCGAGTGTTTCTGTTTATGCCATACCTTTTCTTAATTATTCAAATTACCTTTGTTAATAGTTAGGTTTGAATAGTTTTGCATGTGAAGCGTGCAAACAATACACAAACGAATATAAAAGAAAAAAGGAAAGGGAGGAAAGTGGCATATTAAATATAGTTTTTCACCTTCGAATCACTCATTTCAAGCGAAGCCTAGTCCAAAGCACTTTTTTAGTTACCCGGTTGTATGATAACATTTAACAAAAGGAAGAGAGAAAGAGAGAGAGAGAGCGAGAAATAGAGAAAGTGTGAGAGGGAAAGGTGACGGAGTGACTAACTGTGAAATGCTAAGTCCGAGGGACACCAAGTGAAGGTAACATCGTGATCGTATATATACACACACACGTAGTATCGCCATTTACTTATTTTCTGACAGTACATCTACCCACGGCTATGGGGACACATGGTAGATTATTGCTATCATTACAGTGTTATGCAAATGCCTGGGCTGTTTTGGTGGAGGTGGAAGGACGTAGGACAGTAGAGTGAAAGCAGTGGGCTTTAACACTGGGGATGGCATCCAACACCACAACAGTATCACTTTCTTATGGCTCCTCGTCGTCGCTTTCTCTTTGGCGTTGAGTAGAGGAGTCAAGTGGCAGTCCTGTATGTAAGGTATGCGATGGCATTGAATTTGAATTCAAGTGAGTTGGTGAATAATCGAATGCTAGCACTATAACAAACTGTTCTCGCTGATTTTATCAGAATCCAAGACGGCCAACAATAGATGGGCGTCTCATTGTGCCCCTTGCCTAGTCTACCCAACCTGAATGCAAATCTACAGGTTATGGGAACTGCCTCTGAATTAGGTGCCCGGACGTTTTCACATGAAGTGGTAGGATGGGCGTGTAAAGAGGTAAGGGTCACAAGACGGACCGACGACGAGAAAGGACGATGATGATACAAAATTTATACTTTGGACGTTCGCCGGATCGCCCTATCTCGCAGCATCGTACTTCACATAGCGGTCCCGCATTTCGCTTTTGTGCAAAAAAGCCACATTAATAAATATTAATAATCCCTTTTAAAAGGACAATGAAATGCGAACAAAACTTAGGAAGAAAATCAGAAGTATGGTCTTATGCTTCATCACTACAATCCAATGGTTATGGTTTGGTTTACTACATACCTCCTGGTTAATAATATTGCAGACCGTTCTAAAGCAGAGAAAGGCTTTGTCACACCAAACACACTACAAACAGAAATTATAGCCATGGGTGAGTAAGGGTGCCTGGTGTATTGGAAATCAATAATTGTTCCATTGGGTTTCCTCTGATAATGTAAATTTTTTCTTTCTTCACATTCTGGTTTACTTTTTTGTACTACAATATGCATGCAACCAATTGAACCAGGCAAAACTGGCTTAAAATCGCATTACTTTAAATCACTGAAAAATTTATGAAAGGCGATCTTCCCTTGACACAGTTTCTTTTGTCATTTTTTGGCTTCCAGAAATTTTTGATTTTTTAATATTCAGGGAATTTGAACTACAAAAAAGTACCTCGGAGTTCATGAGAAAAGACGAGCAAATGTCTATCGCAATGTGTCATGGCATGAATGAATTGTTCCTTTTGCAAGTAAAAGTAGCAGCGTTTTTGTCTCGGACGGACGTTCATTTTCGGTCAGCAATTCACAACGTCTCATTTGTCTATTTGCATTGCTACAGGGAAGCTATTTTTTGTAATGTCGAAGAGAATCAGGAGACAAGTGAAGCCGAACAAAGAAAGCCACCCAAAGTCGATAATCAATGTGTAAAGAAATGCATTGTATTTGTGTGAGCCATTCTTTTGAAGAGTCCGAGGAAAGCCAACGCCAACGTAACCTTCACACACTTTAATAATATCCGTCCACTCGCTTTATTGAGCAAGAAAAAGTGGAGAAAGTTGAATTCAAAATTATGCTTCCTGTCCAATTGGTAATTTATTATTAAGGCTGTGCCAATGCCAACTACAAAGGCAAGGTCTAACTTTTGATGGCGTCCTTGCCATTCTGACTGTCTCATTTTCTCATCATGCCCCAGATCCATGTATGGTTGTGAAGTCTCCCCACAAACAATGGACATCACATGAAACATTCAATCTGAAAGGGTACTTGATTGGGGAGGAAGGGGTGGGTGACTTTGAATGCACATTTTAAAAAATGAAGCTTAATGAGACCCGAGACAATTATTGCAATCCTCTATATCAGCAGGAAGATCATGCGAGCTCGATTCTCATATAGAATCAGCTGCTCGTTTGACTTGCCTGAAAGTTCCTCACCGGAAGATGCCAATTTGGAGCCAGCACCAGAAATGACGAGCGGTCCTGTGGTGGAGATATTAAATTTGGGACGTCTTGGGTACAGGAAGACATTACGAGTGCAACACGCCTTGAGGGATCGACTCATTGCCTTTGAAAGCCAGAGGAGAGCGAGTCAGCCTCCCCCTCATGCCCTTGTCCTCGTTGAGCATGAGCCTGGTAGGACACTTTGACTATTCCTCAGGGAATGTAAGGATTGACTTGAGGTTCTTTTTGTCCAGTGTACACGTTGGGGCTGAGGGAGAAGGAGGACGGAGAGGAAAGGGTCCGTTTGGAAGGGACGGGAGCGGAGGTGGTGTACTCGGACCGAGGCGGATTGGTCACTTTCCACGGCCCTGGACAACTCGTCGCGTATCCCATCCTTCACTTAAGTTTGTTTAAGAAGAGGATGGCTCTTCGGGAGTACGTTGCTGGTCTGGAGCATGTGAGTGTTCACACGTGTCGCCTTCTGGGGGTTCCAGCCGTCGTCAACCCCGACGGACAAGCGTCTCACACGGGGGCTTGGGTGAATGACAAAAAGATTTGTGCCATTGGTAAGTGACTCATGGCATAAGTGAGCTCCAAT
The DNA here is from genome assembly GCA_034696445.1 of Isotomiella minor. Lineage (NCBI taxonomy): Eukaryota > Metazoa > Arthropoda > Collembola > Entomobryomorpha > Isotomidae > Isotomiella > Isotomiella minor. The sequence goes on along the minus strand of JAQIWU010000751.1, from coordinate 10,944 downwards.
GCAATGACTGTCCTTTGATTTGTAGGTGTTCACTGTAAAAGACATGTTACCACGCATGGGATTGCCATCAACTGCAACGTCGACCTCTCCTGGTTTAGTCACATTGTCCCTTGTGGAATCCCAGATAAGGGAGTCACGTCTTTGACTCAGGAGCTAAGGACAAGTGTGGATGTGCGACAAGCTCGGGATAAATTAGTAGCCTGCTTTGAAAATGTGTTCAAATGTAAACTTAAAGACTTTGAAGGCAACGTAGATGAAATTGTTATTGAAAAAATGGAGAGTAATAACAATCGGAGCGGGGCACCGTGACGTATATGAAAAATAACAAGAATTTTTGGTTAATTTATTCAGTTCAACGTTGGGCTTGAATAATTACTAATTACTGCATAGAATAATATGTCGTGTGATTTCGTTTGGTCGGTCACTAACTATAGACGTTTATGCGGGCTTCACATCAAAGTGTATCACATTTTACATTTCCTATAAAACTTCAGATTTTGTTACAATTGTAGCCTTTCAATTTGACTTGTTGCGAGTTTAAAGCTGCGGTGGGATTCAGGATGTATGCAGTAAAGGGAGAAACAAAACAAAAACAATAAGTAATGGAAGGAAGGGTTGCTTTGTTTGAAGTTGGGAACTTATTCGATACCTTACAATGACATTTGGAAGTTATGACAATTCAAATCCTGCTTGTGCGTTAATGACATATAAAAGTTTCTCTCTCATAATGTCAATCTCGTTGAATTCAGGGAGCTTCAGCAGATTCATACAAGTTGAGGCTAGAAATGAAAACATTAAAATAAATTAAACAAATTTCAAAATTCGAAACCGCAACCGTACCAGTTGGCAATCGGTCAGTTTGTCCAGCATTTTGTATTCCAAACTTAGGATTCAAATCTTTGAAACCAAGAAGTGGTGGTCTTGAACAGGAAGTGACGAACTTTAACAGCATTCTAAGGTAGTTTTCGTCGAAGCCTTTCACAACCTGTTGTACAATAACACCATTGAATGAGCACTACCTTTTCAAATTACACTGTGAGAATACAGTATTAGAAAAGAAATTACCTCCCAAAACATTTGGACTGTAGGATGATTGTCGTTAAATTCGGGACCATAGTTTGTATTCTTTCTCCAGTCATCAAGATCAATTGGTCTATCAGAGCCTGATATTAAAGTCTGTAATTCCATCCAAGAGAACATCTTCACACTTGGAACTACATCAAGTAAGCCATGTCGAAAGCATCGGCACTCGAGTTCCATTTCTCTACAAGGAAAAATAATTACTTCAAAAGGGGTTCAGGTCTAAGGCGAATTCTTACTTGTTAATTTTGTAGTCAGCCACACGTTGAATGTACTCTATTAGATTGTTGTGATCAACGACGATATCTCTTCCGTTAGGCTTGAGTTCTACAGTCCTTGTTTCGCCCAACTCTTCTATGTTTAACGTAAAGTCCAGTCCTAAAGTGAAAGAAAGTTAGCAACCCTTAAAACTTACGTGTGCTTTGAGTTTATGTTACCGAGAGAAGTCAAATCCCCTCTATATGTTTTAAGAGCCAATAGGTTTTTGTGTAGTGCTGGATCTAGAGTGGCTAAAAAATCAACAGTGGACGACACCTTTCCTTCAATGCAGTACTGGATGAAAAATGCTGCAAAGGGGAGCTCCAACAAGGTTTGTTCGTACAAAGACTTTCCTACCAGTCTTCCAATCGTGAAAAAGTGATCCCGAAAATTAGTAGGAAACAAGACTCTGGCTATAGGATTCGGATAAATCCTGTTGTCTGAATCAACGCGGAAAAGGCCACGATTGGGGTCGACTGCAGCTTTTGTAGCTTCTGTTAAAAATTCTCGAAGAAGACCACCACCATCAATCCCTGCTTCCATTGCACCAACGACATTGACTAAAGAAATTCTAAGTTGTCGACGTAAGTCTGGAACTATATATATAAACACACAAGTTAGGGTAAAAACGATCCGGAAGGGTTCAAAACATTTACCATTTCCTGGTGAAAGCTTTTCAAATGCGTCTTCGTAAATGAAATTTCTGCGTATTTGCACCTCTCCTCTGCCTCCGGTCGGAAACATATCACCTGATTGCTTATCCAAGTCCAGCAAGCGATTCCACACTTTCACTCTATCCGGAAATGGTAGAATAAACGGAAACTCTCGTAGTATTTTTAATAGCTTTTCTTCCATTGGGGACAGATCATTAAGTGGTATCTCTGATGTTAGGTGTTCAAATCTGAACGAGTGTAGTTCAGTGGGACAAATATTGGTAAGCGTCGTAGAAGTGAAGACTTCCTCCGTAAAGATTTGCAGTCTTGTGTTTCGATCGTGCAATTGCATTAGAATATCAGTCACAGCCTGTATGAAATTTCATTACGTTACGATAAATATTGCCAAATTGTGTATTAGACAACCGCATACTTACTGCAAAGGAGTAAGGATCTACAGGAGTCGATCCTGAATTCCTAATAATTTGTCCAGTGAAAATGTCTTTCACGATAAGCAGGAGTTTCTCAAGTGACTTTTCACCAATGTGAATCCCACTAAAGAATTCGGCATCATGAACATCCAAAATCAACCTTTTGAAAAACCAGCAAAACGCAAGTATCTCGTCGTCCTTGAGATTCCCTTCGTTATTTATAATCTGTGAAGAAAAAAAATTTACATGTATTGACATCAGCTCCAAGTGTAAGGGGTAAAATGAAATGCCCCACATACGTGCAAACAAAGAGGTTTCATAAATTCTTTCCTCAAAGACAGCATGGACAAACACATAAAATCAACAAGAGAAAGTGTGGGCTCCATTCTGGCAATACAACAGACTATTTCACTGAAGGGTTTCCATCGGACAGGAGAAAATGAAGCAAGCCATCGCTCTACTTCAGGTCGGTTGAAAACTGTCGTCAACGTTTTGTACACCTAGAAAAATGTGAACAACATAGAAATATTAGATTTGGCGTCGCTTTGGTGGGTTCTTCAGCATGCTATGGTACTTTTAAAGGTTTGATTATAGTACCTCACGACATTCTTGCAAGTAGGTTGAGTGCGGTCTGTAAGACGCACCAGTTATTCCTGGCACCACTTCATCGTCCTCATCAATTTCCATTTCTTCTTTTATTTCACGCAAATGGCTAGAAATTCCGTACTTAAGGGAAACTGGACCGAATCTATGCACATACAACATATCAAGAGCACTGCACTTTAGAACCACCTTGAAATACTTTGTTTTGTTACTACACGAACCGTGGGTCAACTGCTGGCCGGAATTTATGAAGTGTGTTTATAAAATAGTCCACATCTGCCTCTTTTGTGAGTTCAATATTTCGCATAAAGATGAGTGTTGCATACAAGGCATGTCGCAGTTCTGTGGGTGACTGTCCAGAGGTCAGAAGATTATCTACAGTGGAAGCCCAGTCTTGCCACGTTACGCAGTCAGAAAGTCTTGGAAGGATAAAATAAGCTGCTATCCCATTGTTATCTTCTAAGGGTATCACTTGACTTGTAAATGACTTTACAAATCGAAAAATGATTAGAGCAATGGCTTCTTCCACCCCATATGTTTTTGATTTTCCTGAGATCCGTAATTGCTGACCTTCCAGAATTGTTTTGAGACCAAGGATCCGTTTATAGACCAACAAGTAATCGTAAGTTTGAGTAATTCTATTTGTTTCAGTCTCGCTCTTCATTGGAGGAATTTTTGTTTCCAAAAAACGACGGTAAGCGACGAACAAGTCTGCATTTTCTACCAGGAATATCCAAATGCTGGCTAACAGTGTTATTGCTACTTGATCATCGGAATCCGAGCCATCATCATCGTGCTTCATATAATTTCTGGGGTCCGTAAACGTCTGGATAGGAAAGCATTTTTAAACGACTGGACAAAAAGGAAGGAATTACCTATGGATGTACAACTCACGTCAATCAATCGTAGGAAAATGGCAGTTTGGGTTGGTAGTCTCGAATGTAGACAACGGAAGCATTTTTGTATTATCCTCTTCATTGCGAAGGCACACGTCGAGTCACTCTTCATGGTGTCAATGACCAGGGAGTATTTAGACAAGAGTATTTTCCCCAGTTCTCTCAGGCGTTCTTGACATCCTTCGTCACCATGTCTGTAGAACACGTTCAGACGATATACTTGAAACAGGAATGCAGCATCATTGGTCCCCATCTCCTTCTTCTTCAGGTCAAACTCTTGAGACAACCTCTTTCGGATCTGGTTTCTTTCCAAACAACCCCGGAAAAAGGCTTGTAATTTCTTTAGCGCCACCAGCTCGTTCCTTTCTCTCTAAAAGTCGTGAAAAAATAAGGGAAGGATTAGTCCATGAAGGTAGGGCTAAGGGCTAAGGATTCTCAAAAGTACCTCTCTTTGCTTCCTCAAGATCTCAGCTTGCTGAATGACGGCTGACTTCTGCTGAACGGCTCTGGAGTTGCCACCCACGGTTTGGGTTGGCTTCCTTTTGTAGTCGCCTTGAAAGAGGAACTGAGACATGTCTCTAAGGAGGAGGTTGTCTGACAAATAAGGTCTCCTTATTTTCTTCTTCTGGAGGAATATGTAGAACCCTAAAGTATGTGGACACGACCAAGTTTAAACAAGAATTTTAGATTTTATGACAGTCGTAACGAATCTGAGGAATGCGTCATGGTCTTGTTTCCTCACACACACGGTAATAGGATTCTCAGGTTGCTTTGCTGCTGATGGAAATGAATGAATGAGCAAAAAAAACAACAGGAGTCAAATCACCTCGAATTTTTTGTTGTTTTGTATCGATTCTGTCTTGCATTCAAGTTCTGCGCCGGTTCACTTCGGCCTGGGGAAACACAAACCGTCTCACATTGTTGCCTTGAAGCAAAGTTCATTGTTTCATAGACGAATTCGGAGTCTCTTTTAAATTGGGGGACGAGGAACGACATGATGTTGATTCCAGGAAAAAGGTTCAGTGGAAGGGAAATAGGAAAAGGAAGAGAGTCGTAGACAATTATTAATGAGGGGGTTCATTTTGAGAAACTTTATAGGACGCTGGTAACAACAGTCTCAGCGTGCCCTGTTGCGAATCATCATCTCAGTGGAACCTGACGCCAGACATTCCCAAAGAACTATTGAGCAACTGTTTCAACAGTAAAAAACATAGAGAAGGTTGTGTGTGTCGATATTTGAAGATACATTTAGTCTTTTTGCATTTGGCATCTGTTAAACCGAGAAAGACAAAAGGGACAGAGTGGTTCGAGAAGCACCAAGGCTTCACTTTGAACCTTCTTGCAAAAGGCTGAGACCGGGACTACCCTAATGAAATACCTTAGATTACAATAATTATTTCAGATACCGTGACACTGAAAGACGTAATAACATCCCTTTGTTAGGTGACGGTAACAAAAATGAAACCAACATATGAACCATGATTTATAACATTTAAGTTGTGCCTTTATGAGATTAATCGGACTCCTGTTTAACTTTTTTTACTAGCAAGGGGCATCCTGATATCTTTTGGAGAACTAACTTAGGCAATTGCAACATTTCTTACTCATTAAAAATGCATTAATTACAAAGACGCAAATTTACAGCAATAAAATACTTTCAGACGAAAACTGAGACGTACTATACTGTCTTCAAGATCATGCATGTGAAAGTTTTAACCATATCTTAATTCTTTATCCGTGAACGAGGTGCAACCATCTAAAGAAAGTAAGATGCAGTCGGAGCAAACTGCAGTTTATGAACTACAGACAGACCGGAAGGAATGGAAGGATTAATTTGGGCCGTAGTCTCACTCAATTGTCCCTGTGGGGGTTACTTGAATGTTTCCCATATTTTCACTTCCACCAGAGGTCACAAGGGAGAACAGTACCAGTCTTCAAAAGCGCAGGTTTTATTTTTTCATCCAATTCTCACAGTGCCCCAAAAAGAGTATAACTCGTTCAGGATTGTCAATGAACGGTCTTTAGATATATACATAACGAATGACAGATAATAAGGAATAGAAAATGAAATCCCTTGTCCCTAATCAATTGCAATTGAAAATTAAGGGCAAGGCGTATGAGCTGGAAGCATTCCAATGGTGGAAAGCCAATGACGTGGGAGGACCGATGATACGCTGACAGACGGACAGTGAAAACAATAGTTTTTTGCAATAAAATGAATATACGAACAAGTTGCTTGGTTGTGGATGGATGAAATATGATGAATGGAAAGGATTGAACAAGTGGATGTCTGCATAGTTTTGACTGGTGGATTTGGATGGATTGAATTGATCAAGATGATGATGATGATGATGATGATGATGATGGGAGTGTTTGCCAAATAAAGTATCCATGCTTCAGCAAGACTTGCGATGTGTATGAGCTGCGGATATGGGTCAAAAAGTGAATGACTTGATGAGCATCAGAGACTTCCGTAAGTTCTGAAGTTTGAAGGTGGACGGAGCTTTTTTAGCAATTCAATGTTACCACATCTTACTTCCTATTAAAGTCATTACTTTATGCATACAGGAGATATGCAAACTCATACCCTCTATGTGTGTCTCTTTCTATTCTCTCTTATATCGTCTATTGCGCACGTCTTACAAGCAAATATCAGGTAGAAACACGATTTGCAAACAAGAATTAAATTGTTAGTTTCAACATGAGAAAAGATAAAATCTATACATCTTCTCACATTATGGAACGGATACGTGATAGGATTCAAGTCTTTCTTTAATATCCTGATCCATAGAAGACAGGCAGGGATTGATTTCCCTATCGCCGAGCCATATGCATAAAAGACATGAATGAATCGTAATTCCGTCCTGCTCGACACATTTTTTTAAATAAAAAAATCAATTTACTACTTTACTAAACACTGCAATAAGCAGGTGGCAGTGGTCACTAATGAATGAAGAATTTAGGTTGAAAAACATGGCAACGAACGGCGCAGTATTTTCCTGTAAAAGCATACGTCCGTGTGAATGAATTAGCAAGCTGGCTTTTTTGATCCGACGACTTAGAACCTCCTCCCTCCTCAACCCACTATCACATTACTTCCTCATCTGAGCTAAATTCCGAACCACCCATGCATCCATGAGGCAATTGTGTACTACTGAGCAATGGGCCGAGAGGGAAGTGGAATGTTTTAGCAGAGCTGTGCAAATTTTTGCGGATTAATTGTTATGTAAGTCTCGATTTCCTCACGTGTCGAGGGATTGAATGGAATTGGCATGCAGAAGAAGGAGGAAGTAAGTAAGACGCGTCTTCACGACGAATGAATCTTCTATCTATCTGCATGCACTGGGTTCTGATCGCGGTAGTTCCTGAAGCTGTATAGGCAGGTGGATTGTGGAACACTTTTCTTCAGCTAACTAACTATCAGAGAGATACATTGAAAATTGCAAACATCGCAGGTTCATATTACAATTGTTTCTTTTGCATGAGGTAATATCATAAAACGAAATGTCGCTTCAAGTCTTTTACAATTGCAATTAAGCCATGTTTTTGATGTGAAACGAGTCTGGATCCTTGGATGGCGTTTTGCGACATGATGCTCTTTCTTTCCCTGCGAACATGATCACCAACACTTTGTTTTGTTACATGCACCACCACAGTGTCTATCTTTCCCTGATTTTCTGTTGGTGTGTCAAGGAGAAAGGACATTCAACCCGTGGGAGTTAACACACATATTTCCATAATGATTCTTCTGCGATATCTTGATTCTCTTGATTAAGAATTTGTTGCGTGCCCAGATTTGCAAACTCTTAAAGCGCTATGAAGGCGTATGTGCAGTCGTAGTCAGAGTCTTTCATTATCCTCTTATTCACACTTTCTTCTACATTGTAAGTACGTTGGTTTTCATTCACTGTTAACTATTTTCGCCAGATTAGTTAGATCGTTAGTTCCTGATGAAGGTATTAAACTCATAAGCAAGGCTTAAATGAGGTATATCTAGGAAGTTTATCAGAGAGGAGGAGGAGGATGGCTATGTGGCTATCTTTCAGCAGGAGTTGGAGTTTGGATTAGGTTCATTAAGCAATTCTCTGTTATGTGTGTTTTGCAAGCAGGCAACTAACCGGCCAGGGAAGCTATAAGGTAAAGTGAGGTGAGCAGAGCAGGAAGTGTCATAGAAGCTAAAAACCGTTGGTTTTAAATCACTCACTTTTTATATGGGTGGTGTGGTGGTCGGTGGTAGTGAAGTGAAGTATCTATCTATCTAGACGCAAAAGGCCAAGGGAGTAAGCAAAGGTTCACACTGCATTATTGCTGCACCGCACTCGATGAGACTGCACTGATTTAAAATCACACTCACCAAAGCTACTCAATCACTCCTCTGTCAGTTTTCATGGCAAGCAGTTGTTCCCTGGGAAGAGCAACCTACCTGACTATTAAATACTCATTAATTTAATTTGTGGCCGTATAACAGCTAAATAAAGAACGCATTTATACACATTCACAATATTAAAACCCAAAAGTCACTTCAAAATTCTACATTTTCTCTCAGCATTTCCACGAGAGGAACAAGTACCCTTCAATTTTGAGTCGTCTCAAATTCCCCAAGTCTCTTCCTTTACACCACAAAATCACCTACAAGTCAACATGGCAAACGACCCGAAGACATTGGACCCCACCGGCCTGTACTGAAGGAAGGAAGTGGGAGGCAAACGTAAGTAAATTTCAAATTCTACTATTATTGCAAGAGTGGGTGGAGGAGTAGCTGGTTGATTGATACGACACACCGGGTAGGGACTCATAGATTAATAATTCTTTGCAATGGGGTAATGTCAGACTACCTCCGAAATAAGACGTGTTTGTATCCCATTTTATTCGTACTTTGTTTTCATGGTTGTTGCAGTTTGGCTCCGTTAGAGATTCACTGTTCATTCACCTGTTGCACTGTTATGTCATCTTCATTTGTTAAAATCATCCCATCTCATTGTGTTTGCCCACCACAACGCACAGTTTTGATATTGAGAAACATAATATTCTGTTCTTTCTGGGCCCACTTTACACCCCATGGTTTTTAGCATGACTTTTCAATGTTGCATCAACATCAACATTCATTGCATGCAGGCTTTTGGTGCGGAGAATAGTTGTGCATATGTATTAATATCATCGGCATGGGAAGGCAGCAAGTTTAACAAAAGTTAAGTTGGAGCAGGTTGGAATTCGGAGTGCAATTTGCTTGTCCCAAGTTAAAAAATTGCCATAACGCGGAGTCAATCAATTGTCGCAGGCAGTTTTCTTATACAAAATTGGGATCGAGGTAGCCCACCATAACCTGTCACAATTTTTTATTGCGTTTTACTACCGACTACTACAACTATTATTATTATTTTGAAATTGCAATGCAATTTGTTTTTATTTTTATTTTTATGTTCATCCTGAACAATGGCATTGTTGCATTGACTCATCGATATCGATGGACTCGGCTTCTTTGGTCTTTCTTTCTTCAGTTCGATTGATTGCCTTCGTCTCAAAATACCAACAATGCTACCTTTTCAACTCTCTTTTTATTGCCTCTATCTGTTTCTTCCTCTGTCTGTCATTATCATGTGAACGAACGGCACACATTCGTAGTGTAAATGTTTTATATATAGATATAAAAGTGGTATTTATTGATATTATTGATGGGAGGTGATTCGATTGGTTGGGTTTGGATGGTGTGGTGCTAGTGTCAAGGTCAATCTGTCCGCATTATATTTTTGTCACCGTCAGCAACAATCGTTAACAATCGTCTTTAGTTAGGCCTCACAAATAAAATGCCATCAGTTCCAATATTTTTATTGGGTCTTTTATTGACCTGAGTGAATTAGACAAGGAAAAAGAGAGTCTGGACTGGAATTGAAAGTCTGCGTCAGGTGCATAGAGACTCGCACCCAAAGTCTAGGTCTGAATCTCCGAAATTCTTCTTTCTTCATTCATTAACTTGTGCATTCACTTTTACCTAATGTGATATGGTTTGTGCAACTACGAAGGTCTTCTTCGTTGCAGTCTGTCTGCCATTTAAATCATTAAATGTCTCAACCCAAACTTCCGATTTGAAGAATTGCCTTAGACCCGGCTTGAAACCCCATCTCGGTCCAGTCGAATCCCCAATAATTACTTCAATACTTACTGGCCCTCAGCATACTAATGTGGTAAAGGAATTAAAATTGAGACTGGTTGGATTAGGACAGGTGCTGGGTCTTAAGCGTTGAAACTCCAAAAGCCTTTGTCTCACTTTCCCCACAATTCCATCTCCAATTCTATATTTACAAAAATGCTTCTTCAGTTGTGCTTGGGGGGGCACAAAAATCTCCTTTCTGTGCACGGAGATTTGATACTTTAGAGGAGAAATATAAAAATGACAGTTTCGATGAAGAGGGTACCTTTGATTCAAGAAAGCCCAACATTTTTGCAGAAGACAGTTTTTTGTCCAGGTTTTTACGTTTCTACTTCCTGTTCTGAAGAACTTACTTCATTTGTACCTTCCTTTTTAAAACATTATTAGATAAAAAAAATTAAAAAGGAGCAACATTTTAAAAATCCATCTTTGTATTTAATACTCTCGTTTTTTGCTCGCTATTGTGAGGATGAACAATCATTTTTGGACCTCGCATAGAGCCGATGTTTCTTAAACTCAGGTCAGAAAAAATCAAGCTCCCATGCGTAATTAGGAACGAGAATTGTGAGACAGCGTAATCTTAACCTGCGACACTTTTTATATGCCCAAGGTTCACAGAAGCGTTGGTCTCCTCACTTGTTCAGGCTGTCTGAGCTGTAGTTGTAGCTCAAGCACAGACCTTTTATCCTTCTTTGTACAAAAGGATTAGTGAAACAAAAAATTAATTTTTATTGAAGTACTTTCCACCACGTGCCATTTCCCATATCGTCTTCGAGGTTTCGTTGGCATCACCGGAAAAAGGAAATTTATTTATATTTTTGAACTTTTGTAGCTGAATAGAAAATCCATTGATCTTATTCGCTTCCCTCCTCCAC